>CAUYLG010073781.1:2500-106284 GCA_963573385.1 Cacajao melanocephalus | reverse complement strand
AGTCCTGGATATCCTTGTTAATTTTCTGTCTTGTTCATCTGTCTAATATTGACAGTGGAGTGTTAAAATCTCCCACTATTATTGGGTGGGAGTCTAAGTCTCTTTGTAGGTCATTAATAAGTTGCTTTATGTATCTGGGTGCTCCTGTATTGGGTGCGTATATATTTCGGATTATTGGCTTTTCTTGATGCATTGATCCTTTTACCATTATGTAATGCCCTTCTTTGTCTCTTTTGATCTTTGCTGGTTTAAAGTCCATTTTATCAGAGACTAGGATTGCAACTCCTGCTTTTTTTTTTTTTTTTTTTTTTTGCCCTCCATTTGCTTGATAAATCTTCCTCCATCCCTTTATTTCGAGCCTATGTGTGTCCTTGCACGAGAGATGGATTTCCTGAACACAGCACACCGATGGGTCTTGACATTTTATCCAATTTGCCAGTCTGTGTCTTTTGATTGGGGTATTCAGCCCATTTACATTTAAGGTTAATACTGTTATGTGTGAATTTGATCCTGCCATTTTGATGCTAGCTGGATGTTTTGCCGATTAGTTGACACATTTTCTTCATTGTGTCACTGGTCTTTACCATTTGGTACATTTTTGGAGTGGCTGGTACTGGTTGTTCCTTTCCATGTTTAGTGCTTCTTTCAGGAGCTCTTGTAAGGCAGGCCTGGTGGTGACAAAATCTCTCAGCAATTGCTTGTCCGTAAAGGATTTTATTTCCCCTTTGCTTATGAAGCTTAGTTTGGCTGGATATGAAATTCTAGGTTGTAAGTTCTTTTCTTTAAGGATGTTGAATATTGGCCCCCACTCTTCTGGCTTATAGGGTTTCTGCCAAGAGATCCGCTGTGAGTCTGATGGGCTTCATTTTGTGGGTAACTCGACCTTTCTCTTTGGCTGCCCTTAGCATTTTTTCCTTCATTTCCACCCTGGTGAATCTGACAATTATGTGCCTTGGGGTTGCTTTTCTTGAGGAATATCTTTACGGTGTTCTCTGTATTTCCTGGACTTGAATAATGGCCTGCCTTGCTCGGCTAGGGAAGTTCTCCTGGATGATATCCTGAACAGTGTTTTCCAGCTTGAATTCATTCTCTCCGTCGCATTCAGGTACACCTATCAAACGTAGATTAGGTCTCTTCACATAATCCCATATTTCTCGGAGTCTTTATTTCTTTCTTTTCACTCTTTTTTCTCTGTGCTTGCCTTCTCATTTTATTTCATTGAGTTGATCTTCATTCTCTGATATCGTTTCTTCTGCTTGGTCGATTTGGCTCTTGAAACTTGTGTATGCTTCACAAAATTCTCGTGCTATGTTTTTCAGTTCTATCAAGTCATTTATATTCCTCTCTAAGCTGTTTATTCTAGTTAGCATCTCATCTAATCTTTTTTCTAGGTTCTTAGTTTCTTCACATTGGGTTAGCACATGTTCCTTTAGCTCTGAGAAGTTTGTTATTACCCACCTTCTGAAGCCTATTTCTGTCAATTCATCAGATTCATTCTCCATCCACCTTTGATCCCTAACTGGTGAGGAGCTGTGATCCCTTGGAGGAGGAGAGGCATTCTGGTTTTTGGGGTTTTCATCCTTTTTGCACTGGTTTCTTCCCATCTCTGTGTCTTTATCTACCTGTGGTCTTTGTAGTTGGTGACTTTTGGATGGGGTCTCTGAATGGATGTCCTTTTTGTTGATGTTGAAGCTATTTCTTTCTGTTTCTTAGTTTTCTTTCTAACAGGCCCCTCTGCTGCAGGACTGCTGGAGGTCCACTCTAGACCCTGCTTGCCTCGGGATCACTGGCAGGGGCTGCAGAACAATAAGGGTTGCTGCCAGTTTCTTCTGTTATCTTCATCCCAGAAGGGTACCTGTTAGATGTCAGCCTGACCTCTCCTTTATGAGGTGTCTCTTTGGGTATACAGGGGCTGGGGAGCTGCTTGAGGAGACAGACTGTCCATTATAGGAGCTCAAGTGCTGTGCTGGGAGCTCCATTGTTCTATGAAGAGCTGCTGGGCAGGTACATTTAAGTCTGCTGTAGCAGAACTCATAACCGCCTCTTTTTCCAGGTGCTCTGTCCTAGGAAGGTCGGCTTTATTTATAAGTTCCTGACACACTGTTGCCTTTTTACAGAGATGCCCTGCCCAGCATGGAGTACTCTAGTCACAGTCTGCCAGCAGAGTTGTTGTTGAGCTGCCGCAGGCTCTGCCCAGCTGCTGTGTGAACTGCCTCGGTGTTGGTGGACTGCCTCGGTAGTGGTGGACTGCCTCGGTAGTGGAGGATGCCCTTCTCCATACTGAGCTGGACCATCCCAGGTCCAGCTGAGCTTGCTGGGAAACTCTCAATCCAGAGCATTTCAGATTGCTTGTTTTGTGGGGGTGGCATGCGCTGAGCCAGATCACCTGGTTCCCTGTCTCAGCCCCCTCCCTTTCAGTTGAATGGGTGGCTCTGTCTCCCAGGCATTCCAGGCACCAGTTGAAATGGCCGCCCAGATTTGTCTGAGTTTCTGTGCGCCTACCCACAGCACAATAGGCACCAGCTGTGCTGAAAACTCATGGCGCTTTTTGGCCCGGGAATCTCTTGGTCTGTGGGCAGTGAAAACTTGTTTGGAAATGCGGTAAGCACTCATCCTCTGCATTGTTCTTGCTGGCAACTGCACTCTGGAGCTGTTCTTATTTGGCCATCTTGGATCACCACTGTATTCTTCGGTATTTAATTTAATAAGGTAATTGGTCCTAGCCCTAGCCTCCTTATTTGTAAGTTGGTGACAGCAATGTCCACTTTGTGAGACTATAGTAGAAACTGGTAATGAAGGATGCAAAGACCCTGGAAGACCCTCTGGAAGGTGGAGGCATTCAATAGGTTGGTTCAATGATAGTCTTTCTGTAACTGCAGGTATTGGTACAGCACCCTGCTTCTAGCAAGGCCAGGGCAGGAAATATCTAGAGCAGCTGTATTAATAGATATGCAAGGTGGAGCATCCCCTCCTTCTCTAGCAGAAGTCCCTCAGCTCCTCTTCCCTGGGCCTGGGGAGAGAAGACTTTGGTAATGTGAGGGTGAAGGTGAGAAGGTGGTATGAGGAATGGTGAACAGGCTGCATGGCTCCTCTCTACCTCTCACACTTTCCAGAAGAAGAGGGCATATCTATAGTAGGCTCACATTAGATTCCAGTATTTTCTCAACAGTCCTGCCCCATGTCTTTCCAGCCATAAGGATCTCTCAGAAGGGCTTGGGGCTTATCGTCCAGAGCCTAGGATCCAGAGCACCTGCTCTGGGTCATCCCTGTTCTTCCACCCTATGTCACCTGGGTTTCCACGGCCTCCCAGCCCTCTACTTTTGCCCTGCCAGCCTTTTCTTTTGCATTTCCCAGGGCAAGTCCAAACTGTTTCAATTTCTTTTTTATTTTGATATTTTACTGTCTTTTTTGTTTATTTTATATTTCCAGTTGATTCCTGGTTGCTTTGCAAGTCTACTGACTGACACCTTGTCCCCCTATACATTTCTAGTCCTCTGGGTTTAAAAGACTCCATTCACAAAAGATATTCTAAAGCAAACAGTGGAAATCAAAATAAAAAAAAAAATCATTATAATTAAACTCAAAACCTAATAAATAAACTATTTTCTTCTGCCTCTGTCCCCTTTCCAGACCAAGGACACAATCATATACAATGTTTACAAAACACTGTCACAGTGCTGTAGTCCATATTTTATGTCATTAACGCATATCTAGAAGTTTTTTCCATGTCTTCTAGATTTTAAATTTACTGTCATGCAGTTGCTCATAGTAACCAATAACGATCCTTTGAATTTTTACAGTGTCAGTTGTTATTTCTCTTTTTCATTTCCGATTTTATTTATTTGGATCTGCTCTTTTTCCTAGTCTGGTAAAGATTTTTCAATTTTGTTTAACTTTTCAAAAAGCCAGCTTTTTCTTTCACTGATCTTTTGTTTTATTTTTTCACTTCAATTTCACTTATTTCTGCTCTGATTCTTATTTCTTTTCTTCTACTAATTTTGGGCTTGCTTTCCTCTTGCTTTTCTAGCTCTTTAAGATGCATTCTTAGATTGTTCATTATTAAAGCATAAACAGTCTTCCACTTGGCTATAAAATATTCAAAACAATCATGTTTAATGAAAGAGCAACATTCTATGACATCAGTGCTCTAAAATATGTACAGCCATTGACTTACTGCTAGATACTTGTGTTTAGAGTCTTCCAATTCTACGTTATTATAAATAAAACTGTGATGAATCCCTTTGTACAGGTAGTTTTTCTTTGCTTAAGACCAACTCCTTATAATGCATCTCTGGAATTTCTGGGCTTTGAATATCTGTAGGGATTTTTGCTCCATTCTGCCAGACATCTTGTCTAAAGGGTGACATGATTTTACACTATCTCTAGGGTAATGTAGAATAACCTATTTTCATCCCAATTTCACCAGCATGGGTGATTACTATTTGCTAATTGTATTGCTAGTTTAACAGGTATAAAATGGCACCTGGAATTTGCATTTTAATAGGGAATAAAGCCTTGTTCCAAAGGACTCAGCCACTTCTTATGAGACCCCCAGCAGAGGAAGAGAGGTTTTAGGAAAAATGGAAACTAGAATTCTCAGCAGCTCCCAAATTACCTCAGGTAGGCATTTACCTTCTCCACCTACCCAGCAGCCAAATCAGACTCCAGCCTTTTCAACCACTTCCAGGCTGAAGGCAGTGGGGAAAATGCCAATGAGTAATTGGCATATTACTTACATTTCTTACCATGCCCTGGAGACTTTTCTCACTCACATATAAAAACTGATCCTCTCAGACTCAGACTGCAAGGTGTAAACATCTCATACTTTTTTTTTTAATCTCGTTAGCACCTTTCTACAAATGTCCCCACTGTTTCTTTTGAGAGCCAAACACATAGACACAAAGTCAGATCTGAGTCCTGTGCAGTTTCCCACCAGCATGACAAAAACATGGATTATTCTAGACTTTTTTTCTTTTCCTTTTGGAAATCTCATTAGAATGGAAACATTTAGTGGCTTCAAGTTTCCAAAATGAGAGCAATTAAAAAAAAATAATGTGCACCACATCGGCATTAGCATGGCAGAGACAGCTTCTGCTTGCCCAGCTGTGCTTCTCGAGACAATAGCCATGATGGCTGATTGTTGCAGCAATTTCTTTCCCTCCCTGGGCTCCGTGTTCATCTCTAAATGCTCCTGGATTTTATATTTACTTACTCAGTCCTTTGTTTAATACACATTTACTAAGCAATTACTCTGTACGAAATCCTCTGTACCTGTGTCAAGATACAGAGGTGACCCAAGAATCAGTTCTGCCCTGAAGATATGTATGGCTTTGTAAGGAAACCAATTACACCAATGGAGAGTGCTCAGCCTTAAAGTAGGCATGCCACATGCTACTCTGCAGGACAAGGGACGGCCAACAGTAGCCAACTAACCTCTTGATGGTGACCAGCTATTGGCTGCAATTTAAAAAAAAAAATGTACAGCATTCTAGGGCTTTGAGACCCCTAAGTTAAGGCTAGTCACTTAACTTAGTGGAAAAAATGCAAAACGGTTTCTCACTAGCTGCTGCTGCTGTTGTGAGCTACATCTGCTTCAGTTCTGTTGGCCCTACTATTCCCAACTCCTGGGACTAGTATCAAACTTTGTGTAATGAGGCACAATATGACTCTAGGAGAGCCCAGAGAAAGTAAGAACAGCTCCATATATTTTGATAAGTAAAGGGGTAGCAAGGGAAAGGAATATCAGGATCAGGAAATGTGATTTTCAATCTTTGCCACCAAATTCCTGGGCAATACTGGACTAGGTTGACTCTGAGCCTGAATTTCCTCACTTGCAAAATGGGTCTAATCAATACAGTTCTTAGACCAATTGTAAGAGGTTGGGTGGGATAATCAAATGAGAGCATACACAGAAAATTCTAGTACCATGCCTGGCCCATAGGAGGCCTTCAGCTCAGGTTCACTCCAGACCTCTCCCTCCTAGGACACCTCCTGGATTTAGAGGTTTGTAATTTGTATTTGCATCAGGGTCTAGGAGGCAGCAGCAGGGAGCATTTTGGGCTTCATGCTATTGCAAAGGAGGCAGACAAGCTAGTGTGGCTCAGCACAGGCCCCAGGGGTTTAATTATCCGGGAGTAGTGATGAAGAGGAAGCAGACAGGCCCTTTCTCATGGACCATTTATCTGCGTGGGAAGAGAGACAGGTCACTTGTGGGTATTTGGGCTTCTAGACACACTGGGAGCAATTCTAGCAGGGCCCATCTTCTCTGAGATAATGGGCAGTCAGGCCTCCCATTCACTGGCCTCTGCCTGTCTCATCCATCAGTAAGTTTCTGCCCTCCCTGGAAGATCCCCTCCCCATTTTCTAACCCTGTGTTCTTCCTCTGTGCCTTTCCTTTGTTTCTGCCTAGCAGACTTGTCAGAGCACTTGGGGAAGATGATTGGTGCCAGCCAAACACAGACTGGATGGTGTCTTGACCTTCTTAGGCAAAAAGAGCTTGGTGTGGAAAAAAATGTTTTCATTTCAACGGAAAATTGTGCCTGCTCTGGGTTATCAGGTTCTAGGCCTATTCATTGTTACTGAGCCATTTTTTCTACAATATAGGTAATACACATACACACACACACACACACACACACGTATTGATGGTCTCGTACTTACAATAGTTTGACTTTGAAATTGTTTACTTTATAATTATGTGAAAGCAATATGCATTCAGTAGAAGCCATACTTCATTACAGTATTCAATAAATTACATGAAATATTCAACATTTTATTACAAACTAGGCTGTGTGTTAGATGATTTTACCCATCTATAGGCTGATGGAAGTGTTCTGAGCATGTTTAAGGTAGGCTAGGTTAAGCAATGGTGTTCAGTAGTTTAGGTGTATTAAATTCATTCTCCACTTACATTATTTTCAATATATGATGGATTTACTGGGACATAACCCTGTGTATGTGTACGTGCATATATATATATGTGTGTGTGTGTGTGTGTGTGTGTGTAAAACTGTCTTATATCTGTATAAGAGGCATGACTTTATCTTTTCTAGAAAATTTTCTTTTAATAAGGATATTCTTCCAGGATATAATGATGACCTGGATTTCCCGGGCATCACGGTGTCCTGGAACCCTGGTTTGCAAAGCTAGCACAGGTAAATTAAAAATCACCTCTGCATTGTAAGAAACCAAACACCAACATCTATCTTTAACCCATGTGTCTTCTAATATACTTGCCCTGGGTGGGGCACATGCTGGTCTGGTTTTTAAGCTTCCCCATGTGATAGTCACGTGCAGTCAGCGTTAAAAGCCTCTCCAGAAGGAAGAAGTCACCAGCTCACATGGTGGGCTCTGGAGTCTGACTGTGTGGATGTGAGTACTGGCTTTAGCTGGTCACCTGTGAAAGAAACACATGAACCTGCAGCAAGTGCCTGCCATGGGCAAGGCTGTGTTCCTGGAGTCAGAAAGAATGGGGTTTGAATCATGGCTCTGATACTTTCAGTGAGGAGCAGTGGGAAAGTTACTTGATAGTTATATCCTTGCTATTTTCTTGACATTTTTTATCATGTAACAAGTTATCACGAACATAGCAGTTGAAACAACACAGAATTATCATCTCGCAGTATCTATGGGTCAACTGACAGGCACAGCTTATCTAGGTCTCCTGTTTAAGGCCACAGAGTGTTGGCCAGGACTGGGTTCTCATCAGAGGTTCAACTGGGGAAGAACCTACTTCCAAGTTCTCTCAGGTTGTTGACAGATTTCATTTCATTTTCTATGACTGTAGAGATGCATGCCAGCTTGCTTCTTCAAAGCCAAAAAAGGAGAGAGAAAAACTAGCAAGGCAGTGCTATACTTTGATGTTATATCAAGAGAGAAGATCATGGAAGCCACTTTAAAGTCTGTTCACCACAGTATTCTCATCTGGAAAGTGGAAAGTTAATATCTACACCATGGGGTGGTTGCAAAAATTAAACAAGACGGTTTATGAAAATGGGTTGGCACATAATCACTCAATGGATGTTATTAGTAAAGTCCTGCACAGAAGCCACTTTTGCATACTTTCCCATAGCAGAGAGCACTGGGTCTCCCTCTGGGCCTGCACAGCACTCTGCACAGACCTGCCTCGTCTCCTATCACAGTGTATTTTCCATGTATTCCTCGAACCTACTGGGCCCTCACTGAAGTCTTACCACGTGACCAGCTTTGATCAAATATTTGATAAACATATAAGTCATTCATCACTTTTTGTAATCTTCACAGCAAACTATTGATATACAATTATTGCTATTTTCAAGATAGACAAAAATACTCCAATAGATGTGAGAAAAAATTGTGCTTCAGTAGAAAACTACACATTGGACAGATTACACCCTTCCAGGTGACCTGACTCAAGTCTTTGACTGTCTTTGAACTATTCTACAACTCTGTAAATTATAAACAACTGATAGCAGTGCAAAAATAATTCTTGCCTCTAGATATGTGAATTCTGTCCTGTCTAGTAAAGTTTCAATTGACTTTTCCCCCTCCTCCTGTGAAGAATCAGAATTGCCTCCATTTGCCTGTTTAGTTCAATACTCTGATCTATAAATGTGTCAGTTTTTCAGATAACCTTTTGAGTCCTTTATAAGATCTGCCTGGTTCCCTCACTGATGAGTTAAAGAAAATCTTTAATATGGATTCATTTTATATATGTACAAGGGTCATAAATCTTTTTTATTAAAAAGAATCTTTTAACAAGGTTATGTATATTTCCCAAGCCACAGCTAATAAGTGGTAGGGCTAGCCTTCAACTCTCACCTCTCACGGCTGACAAGGCTTAGCTATATCAGGACTCACATTCTTGACTATACGCTGTAGTACTAAACACAGGCAGGTGCCCACTGATGCACTATTAGCATCTCTGCTCAGCTGACCCTGATTATGTTTGACTCATCACGCACATAGCATAGGCTCACACACTCACTTTTCCAGCTCAAGAGTTTACTTAATTCCTGCAATTCCTATAGCTTCAGCAAGCCCTCATCACTGGCTTCAGCACCAAAAACCTCTACAAATCCTTCCCTTAAAGGAACAGGCACCTGTCTTCCCATAAATTTCACTCAGTTTTCCTTTTCTCTCCTCTGGAAACTTATGCAATACCACCTTTCTTTCCTGAAATGGCTCTTCACGCACTGGGAGGCAGCTCTTACATTTGTCTCTTTTCTTTTTCAGAATGATGTTCTTTAAACCTGGTCTTCCAGGACTGACTTTCAAGCACCTTGACTATCCCGATCATTCTCCTCGGGACATGTTCCACTCTCCATGTGTATTGCATAAGTGATCTTTAAATCTGTGCAAATCGTCTGGCTCATGTCAAGTAGAAAGCCTTCCCCTTCTGTGTGTTCAGCCAGGTCCATTTAAGAAGGGGAATCCTGGCCGGGCACAGTGACTCGTGCCTGTAATCCCAGCACTTTGGGAGGTCGAGGCGGGAGTATCATGAGGTCCACAGATTGAGACCATCCTGGCCAATATGGTGAAACCCCGTCTCTACTAAAAATGTAAAAATTAGCTGGCATGATGGTGCACGCTTGTAGTCCCAAAATGAACTTACAGAAACTGAAACCAAGACTTCTGTATTTTCACATTATGATGAAACCATGGATCATTTCTCAATGGTGTCTAATGGACTTCTTCCTGGACCTAAACACATGCCTTCACATTGATATTCATTCAATTTCTTCTTAAACCCAGCCCATAACACCAGCCACTGCACCTATTCTGGAAACTCAGTTTTGCCAACAGAGCTTAACTGTCCCTTCCAGCTTCGTCAACTGACAGTTTGACAGTCCTACCAGTGGCACCAGGGACTCCATTTCACTGACCAAGCTACCACTCTCCTTCTGTAACTTCCAAGTGCCTCCCCTTTCTTCACTTCCCAAACCCCCTGACAGGAAAAAGGATTCTGGTCTGGGCTTCCCACTCCCTCTGTCTCCAGTGTTGGTCTCCTTGAAAGAGCTTTCCCAGTTGGACAGGACAGGCCATTTCATTTTTCTGTGTCTGAGAATAGTTGCAACTTCCCAGGGTCAGGACCGAAGACCCAACTCAATGCCAGTTACCCTCAGCTCCTGCAGAGTACATGCCCACCCCTCTCATGCTGAGCTGGTGGCAGAGCTCACCCTTGGTCTGTTCCTCCCTTGCTCAAAGGCCGCAGGCTCAGAGAATATGGAGAGAGAGAGCTTTCTGAGTGGGCCCATCTAAAGGCCAGCCACCACTTTAATAAGGTATTGCAAGCTCCGGTTTGAAAACCATCCCAGCCACAGTAACAAAAACCCCAGATCCACTTATCAAAGTCCCCTTAACCTCATGGGGCTCTAATGGGGACTGAGCAAATCAATGCTTCTCAAGGCTAGGTTATAAAACTGTGTGAGAAATTTGTCATGAGTGCAGCATTTCAGATGGGATTTTTTTTTCTGTCTCTCTATAGAGATGAGGACACTAAGTTTTCTCCTTGAAAGGAGGACAAGAAAATACCATGGAAAATATACAGAATGACTCAGAATGTAACTAGCCAAGGCATTGTAGGTACCTATGTTCATCTTCGCTATAAAGATAAAGTTCTAGAGCAAGGAGGCAGTAAAAAGACCTGACACTGGGGTCAGGAGACCTGGGTTCTAGTCCTGGCTGTGCCCCCAAATCACCTGGGTGCCCTAGGACAAGTCACTTTACTTCTCTGAGCTACATTTCCCTCCTAGTAACTGGATAATTTCCATAGGTCTTTTATAGTTCTAATACTGAGATACAGACCACAATTTATGCAATAGATGTCCTCCTGAAATAAGCATGTAAACTTTATCCTCCTGCAACTGAAGATGATTTTTGAAGGAACCAAGCCAATATTTCTCACTCTCTCTCTCCTTTCTTTCCTTCTTTTCTTCCCTTCTTGTTAAAAGCAGAGTTCTTTACTCACAATAAATCTTAGGTATAAGTCCAATAACTATCGTCTAATAGAAAAAAGGTTGCTGGTGTTATGGGGTGGGGTGTTGAGTGGAAAGCCTGCCTGTTTGCACCCTTGACATCCTCTCCTCCCTCCTCTCTCCCTCCTCTCCCTACTCCATATGCACACATACAATTGGTACCATTTGCAAAGCACAGAATTAGGAGAATTCTGTTTTCAAAGAGTCCTCATCTTGATGAATACACTACCTGAGAAAGCAAAAATGACATTGCCACATGGCAAAGCACGTTCATGTCATTCCTTCATTAACTCTCCTCCACAAATCTGCCAGGCTGGGTAACTGACCCCATGCCACAGGTGAGGAGACTTAGACAGATTAGAGGTGGGATATGTCTGTTTTGATCACTGCTGCATTTGGCACCTGGGGCATTGCCTGGGATTCAGCAGTTGCTCCAGGAACAGTTGTTGAATGAATGGTAGGACTTTCGGACCCTCCTCAATCAACTCCTGCCAGGGTTGGGGCTCCAAATCCTCTAACTTCTGCTCATCCACAGATGCTGGAACTGCTTTCTGGGACATGTGATCACTTCCAAATGCGATCTGGATCGTCAGTTGGGCATCTATGAAGTGGAGTGCACTTGTCCTTCCCCCTGGCTGGAGAAGGCAGATGGAGCCATGCACTCGGGCAGCTTGTCACTGCAGCCCCATCACCCACACCTGAGTCTCAGTTCAGCCAACCCATAGCTGTGGGATCAGTCACTTAATCTTTCTGAACCTTAATTGTGTCATCTGAAAAATGGGATTAATAACAATATTTATCTCATACGATTTTTATGTGGATGCCCTGAGATTATGTATAGGAAAGAAATATGGAGTTAATTCTAAGTGTGTGAAAGAGAGAAAAATATTTAAAATAAAATTAACTATAGCTATTTATGCTGCAGTTAACAATCACAGGAATAACAGCAATGTAATATATAAGGGCAGTGCCATAATTCACAGTAGAAGAAGATACTTCTCTGTTCTGTTTTCTTCTCTCCATAAAGATTAAGGAGAAAAAGAGAAAGAAAGTTGTTCTAAAGCCTTGGGCAGTTCTGTTTTGCCCTTAAAGACTGCAGCAGGTGCTGTCCATGCTCTGCCCCATTTCTCTCCTCAAGGATCTTTTACTTTTTCCCAGGCTTCTGCCTCTGAGGAGCCTGTATGTTGCTTCGCTGCTGTTCCTTGAAAGAAGTAGCCCATGAGTTACTGCCTTCTCTGTGGTCACCAGCAGAGAGCAGAGAGGCCTGCCAGACAGGGGCTGGGCTTAGCCCATGACTGATGGGTGGGAGTGGGGGTGAAGGCCAGCTTCCCTGACTGGAGGGGTAACTCACATTCCAGAGTTCCCTGTGGGAGGAGGCTGAAGCTCCCTTCCATGGGGTGAGACTTTGCTGAAGCTGCCCCTTTGTGCATCTCTCCTTTTCTTCTCTGCTCCCTCTTGCTCAGACCACCTCATCTTATAGTCCAGTTTTGGGGAACTCAACATAAGATAAAGGGGAGACTTGGACCTGAGGGTCTATGATGATCAGTAAACAGCAACGAGTCTGAGAGTATGCAGAAAAGCAAAAAGAGCCACATTTCTCTGCATAATAATTTCCTCCCATAATATATCAAGAGTTGTATTATGTAGTTCTTGGAAGAGCTGCAGAATAGGAGCCGAGAGAAAGGAAAGATGGAAGGCTTCACAGAGAAAAAAAGGGCCAAACCATAGGGGAATGTAAAATGGCAATGATGACAACAGCAACTACAACAACAACAGCAACAAAACACAACTCTAAAATAGCCCAAACCTCAGTGAAATGTGCTACATGCATGTTTTGAGTGCGTGATATTCTGAGGGACATCAGAGGGAATGTGCTGTGCACCAGGACTGGGATGCCGCAGGCACTCACAAGGACGTAATGATGACTCCTTTGTGGGATAGGAAGGCGTCATCTGCAGGTTGTACAGTCAGAGGACAGCAGGCAAACATGATCTCTCCCCAGCCCTGTCTTTGGGCCAACTGGATGGGAGGGACATAGCCTCCCACCAATGGCTCAGTGCATTGGATCCAATTCCACTTGGATCCCAAAGACAGAGAACTTCAATTGACATCTGGGTTTCAAAATGTTGATTGCATAGACCCCAGTGGAGGGGACAGGTACACAAATCATTCTTAACACACATAGGACAAAGTGAAAAATGTCACAAAAAGGGGTGCAGAGAGTTGGAGGGTCTCCACAGAGGGAGAATGCACACACCATCATTTGGTTATTTGCATGCTAGGAAGCTTATTAGCTCATAGTCTTCTCTGACAACACAGAGAGGACAGAGCGAGTATTTGTTAGTCTTGTTACTCAGAGCTTCCATATGTTCAATGGGCAAGAAGAAGTGGGGTGCTGGAGCCAGTTCCTAAGGACTCCTGTGAGCCAACTATTAGGAGTCTCTGGAATTTTGCAAGGCCGGTAAACCGTTATTAAAGAACAATTATATATATATATATATATATATATATATATATATATATATATTTACAATGAATAAATTATATTAAAAACAAGGGCAATAAATGCTCAATACTCATCAGCTCCAAATGATTTTTCATTTCATTATTATCTATGACCTTAAAACTATATCTTTTCCATCTGTATCTTGGAATTATTACATAATGGAGCACCTCTCTGCCCAACTCTACGTTAAGTGATGTCAGATTGGTAGGCTGAAATCTGCCATGGTGGGAGTATTTACACTAGAGAAACTGGTGAACATGACAGGTGATTGTTAAACATTCATCAGCATACCACTGGAGAATAGTCCAGAGAGATGGCAGAGGAAGAAAATCAGACTACTTCATTCATTCATCCAACATTTTATTGATTGCTGACTACGTGCAATTTATGTTTAGTCACCATTTCTTCATGGCTAGCCTGTAAAGCTGATTCACGGAATCTCAACTTCACTGGGGTAAAGGCCCATATAAAACACTGGAAGTCTGAACTATTGAGTGTCTTTCAATAAGTGCATTTGGATGACTTTCCAGCTCATGTGCAGCGGCTCCAACTAATAGCTAACAAAGAGGGGGTCTGGCCAGGCCTGCTTCAGTAAATAGATAAGGATCATTTAAAAAGCAGCCCATTAAGTGTTTGCATGCAAATGGCCCTGCCAGCTCCTTGAAAAACAGTTTGTTCTCCTAAAGAGGTTAAATATTTTCAGTCTTGTTTATGTTATTAATTTGCCTAGCCAAGTGTGTGGTTGTGGGTGTATTTTTAATAGACGATGTAAAGACCTTGCAAAATGAGCCTTATCCCAAACGAAGGAGGCTTTACGAATTCTACACAAATGACCATGGACCTTGCCTGTACCCCATGGAGAAAAAAAAATCTCTGCTCCGTTCATGCCAGGTATCCCTGGCATAGGTGCAACCCACAGGGGAGGGCATGAAATAGAAAAATAATAAACCCCAGATGTACTGCACCCCTAGCACCTAGGACAGTGCCCAGCACAGATGTAGCCCACAGGATGGATGGGGCATCAAACAGAACCATAAACTGACAGAGTCATGCCACATCCCAAGCACCCAGAATGGCATCTGGTACATGTGGGCACACAGTATATTTTGGTTGAATGAATGAATGAATGAATGCTCCCATGCCATAATTCTAACCACAGTTCTGACCAAAAAGGATCTTCTAGTAACAATAGACAGAAAACAATCATAGAATAAAAGAAGGGAGGGATGGAGATTTATAAAGAGAATAAGGCTTTTTTAAAATATCACCTCTCATTTAACCCTCACAAATATCTGGAAGGTTTTAGTATCCCCATTTTACAAGCGAGAAAAACTAGAAGTAAGCAGTCCACTCAGTATTTGCACAGGTAGGAAGTGCAGAGGGAAGTCAAAATCTGGTATGTTTGAATTCAAAATCCATGCTCATACCTTGTACTATGCAATGGTGGCAAATATTCTTGGAAATAGTCCATTTAAAAGGAGAATCTTTTCTCTGCTTCCAAAAAAGCTATGATGAATTTCCCTTACTGGGGAACATAGAAAACCGAAAACTAAAAATTCATAGCAGAAACACATGGAGGCCCAGCCTCCCTTCCTCACTTCCCTTCTCTTCTTGACCACAGAGGAATGGAAGGATGACTGTGCAGGCTTTATTACTATTTTTCACTAGTTTCTGAAACATTGACCTTTAGGCTCAGAGCTAAACTCTACTCACAGCATCTCTGTCCCACAAAATTATCTGTAAGGTGAACACTATGGCCTCTGTGGTGTGGATGAGAAAATTCAGAAAAGAAAAGTGATTTGGCCAAGGTCAATACCAGCAAATGGAGCATCTCTGAATCTGGTGCAGGTTTTTCTGTTTCTAAAGTGTTTTTCCACTAACAGTTTTCTGGAACGCCAATGTCGTAGGAATCCTTGGGGACCCTGATGAGTGCAGATTTTGATTCAGCAGGTCTCAGGTGGGGCCTGGAAAGCTCCTGAGTGATGCCAAGGCTGTGGGTCTCAGACCACCCTTGATGAGCAAGTCCCAGCACACGCTGCCTTATTCATGCCCAGTGAACTATGAGCAACTCTTAGCTCATCTCCTTGTGCGGAGTCAGTTATCAGTTCTTCTTGCTTTGATGAAGGTCCAGCTAACCAACTACACTGATGACTTGGTAGGCCGAGGTAGGCCCTTATTATCCCCACTGAACTCTGTCTGGCTACCTTTCTCAACCCCATCTCTGTCCCTGGGACATCATACTGTTTACCCTGGAGCCCCCACAACTTCTCTGCTGTTCTCCCTCAGCCTGGCTTAAACAATAACCTCTAAAAATGGTCTTTGTGCCTGCAGGCCTGCTCCCTTGAATCTGTTTTTTTCACCAAATAATCATTATAAACTATTTAAATATAAATGTAATGATGTCACTCTAATTCTTACACTCTTTCAAGAAGGGACAAGCCACTAACCCTCTTGCCTGTCCCAAATCCTCTTTAATCAGAGCTTCTTTGTTTTTATCTGCTATCAATATTGTGGTGCAACACAAACTTTAAAAGAAAAAAAAAATTGCTACTAAAGTAAGAATCATCTGATTAATACACTCTATTTCTTCCATTTTACAGATGAGGAAATTGAGTCCCAGAAAGGTCATACCTCATTCCTGAGGTCCCCCAGAAAGATAACTGTGGAGTGAACATGAATCCCAAAAACCCTGATGATATTTTTTCGGTTCTGATTCTCTCTCCATTGTACCATGCTTCTCATAAACAACATTCTTTATATATGTTTTTTTCATCTATGTCTTTTCTAAGTTCCATTCAGTGGGTTCATTTATTGGTTGAGAGCGAAGTACTCAGGTCAGCATGCCCCCTCCAAATCTGCCCCCTGCAATTGCAAGAATAAAGAAAGGCATGCAGACTGGGTGAGTTCTTATAAGCAGTCTGCCACAGACTAGACTGACTTCTTGGCCACGAGAGTCTAAGGTGGGGGCCGTTGGGGGCCATTAGGGATAAATAAGAAACATGAACCACAGCCACTGCTGTTCCTCTCAAAAATGGATGAATATTCTTTAAGGCATCATGGCCAACTTAAGCTGGTTCTCCAGACATGATAAAGTGAATGCAGAAGCTGATAAAAATTAGTATATTGGGCCTTGAGCTGAACTTTTTCCCAAATAATTATTCTTTTTAAAAATATGGCCAGGCATGGTGGCTCACGTTTATAATCCCAGTACTTTGGGAGCCTGAAGTGGGCAGATCGCCTGAGGTCAGGAGTTCGAGATCAGCCTGGCCCACATGGTGAAATCCTGTCTTTACTAAAAATACGAAAATTAGCTGGGCATGGTGGTTGGCACCTGTAATTCCAGCTACGCAGGAGGCTGAGACAGGAGAATTGTTTGAACCCAGGAGGCAGAGGTTTCAGTGAGCCAAGATGGTGCAGCTGCACTCCAGCCTGAGCGACACAGCAAGACTCCGTCTCATAAAATAAATACATAATTAATTAATAAAATTAAAAATTAAAAATAAATAAAAATATCAATGGCATAAAACTCATCATTTTATGGTGAGGTGAATCTGTCCCTAAATCAGAAAATCAACCGAAAAAAAGCTTCTCTTTTTCAAGTTCATGTGAGCAAACAATAACACCTAAAATTGGTATCCCACATCCACCCACTGATCTGAAAACCATTCAGAACAGTGGTTAGAAAACATATTCACAGTAGGTTAACAAATATTTCTTGAGTGAGTGCATATATAGTAAGAAGCCTACTGTTCTCAGAGAAAAAAATGGATACTTGGCATATAATTCCTTGCTAAGTATTGGATTCTGAGAAGAGTGAGTTTAGGGTAGGCTTAGGCAAGGGAAGATATTCTAAGAGGATTTTGAGTTGGTAGAAAAAGTAACATTCCAGGAAGATCTCAACAGGAGCTGATTCCAGAGGCAAAGAGATGTGTCTATTTCTGCTGGGTACACTAAAGAGGACATCAGGCTGGAAGAGAAAGCCAAGAACCACATGTAGAAGAGCTTAAATCAGAACTAAACATTCCAATACCTAGTGCAGTCAGTAACAGGAAGATGAAGGACAGTGAGTTTCATAATGTGGGACACACATGTGGTTGGGATGCAAGTGCACACTTAGTAGTGCTTACATAATTATGTGCTTCATGTGAATTTGAAGAAGACATAATTTCATACATCAGATACATGACTTCACAGATAGGACTGCTTAGGATAGGGCTGAGAGTGAGAATCAGTTTTACTTAAAGAAAAAAATATTACATGAATACCAGCTTGGATGTGACAAAATCCAGGGGAGCAAGAATAACTGGAAACTAATAAACAATTTGGCTAAAGCTATAATGTATCCATGATCATTACAGGTGGCCTCAGAAAAGGCTACAGTGTGGGTGGAAGAGCTTTTCTATTCATTCATCCATTTGCAAATGTGTAAGTTCATATATTCAGCAAAACTAAAGTGAGATACTACAGAGAATAATGACTAACTTATCCTTATGAAAGGAAGGAAAGAGGAAAGGAGGGAGGGAGGGAAGAAGAGAGGGAGGGAGAGAGGGAGGGAGGGAGGGAAGGAAGGAAGGAAGGAAGGAAGGAAGGAAGGAAGGAAGGAGGAAGGAAGGAAGGAAGGAGGGAAGGAAGGGAAGGAAGAGAAGAGGGAGGGTGAGAGGGAGGATTTTTAAGCATCTACTAAGAATCTAATAATGTGCTAGGTCTGGGGACTCAGACAGGAATGAAGCACAGTCCTCCTCCTTAAGGGGCTTGCTGTCCAGCAGGGAGGCAGACAGCTGACCAAATTACTGTAATCTCCCATGAGAGGAACCACAGCTATAAAAACATGCACACAAAGTACAAAAACTTAGAGCCAGTGAGAATGGGGTAGCTTGGGAGAGGTGCTGGTATTTGAGTTTAGCACATTTTGCCAGGTGGGGCTATCAATTTGTATTCGTTATAATTAAGATTTTTAAGGAGTTACAGTGCATGGATCCTAAAACATGGCAATATTAGAAAAGCACAAATACAAGCTGTTATGTAATAGTAAACTATTGTTTACTGCAATGAATGGCATTAAGCTGCATGAGATGACCAGTGGAACTTATTTTAAAACACGCATCTGGGGACTCTCCCTTACAGGGTCATATAGTAGGCATGGAGTATGGTTGGATTACTCTGAAATTTTTACAAACTCTGGGCGATTCTGATGTTGTAGACAGGTACACATAGAGAGACTAAACTAGAGAGGTTAGGGATCTTACTGACTTTTCATTCCTTGGGAGGGGGCACAATACCTGGCATATAGGAAGTACTGAAATAAATGTTTGGTAAACATGAACAAATAATAAAGTATTAAAAATCCAATAACAAATCTAACGCCAGAATCATAGTTTTGAGACAGAGTTTCACTCTGTTGCCCAGGTTATAGTGTGATCATAGGTCACTGTAACCTCAAATTCATGGCCTCAAGAGATCCAGAGATCCTCTTGCAAGTAGCTGAGGCTAAAGGCACATACCATCATGCCAGGCAATTTTTTTTTTTTTGCTTTTGGAGAGATGGGGTGTTGCTATGTTGTCAGGGCTGCTCTTGAACTCCTGGCCTCAAGTGATTCTCCCACCTCAGTCTCTCAAAGTGTTGAGATTCTAGAGGTGAGCCTCTGCACCTGGTCAATATTTTTTTTTCAAATGAATTTAATTTATCGATTTAAAGTTTACACTTTCATCCTTCCAGAAAGTAATGGAGCTAGCCATGTAATTAAAAATATAAACAGGATTAATTGCTTTTTAAAATTTAATTTTATGTATTGATTAACTCAGGCTCATTCTGATGGGTACCTCCTGGTGGTGGAGGCACTGAGTGTCTATATGTACTTGACAGTAAGGAACTGTCCTTAAGAACATTCTTCGTTTTTACTGCCTAATTCTCACTGGTCAGTCTACTGATTGGTCTCTGCTGATGAGATTTGATGCACTAGCTTATCCATCAGCAGGAACATAATGTACTCTCAAGAACCAAACCCAAGGCATGCTTTCACATTTTACAATGCTCTCTATTCCTGAAAAGTGTTAAATTAGATTTATTATGACCCATTGAGTTAAAGGGAACAGGACAATTCTCTTTCTAAGCAGCTGAAAAATAAGCCAGATTATCTAGTCCATATTCCACTCAAATACCTTGATTTTGATAATTTTTTGAGTTGTCAGCAATGCTCTGTCCTAACTTTCCATTCTGCTCATTGGAATCCATTGTACTACCATCAGCTACATAATGGTTATCCAACTAATTGGAAGAAGAAGGGAAAATGGGAGAGAAGGGGCAAAAAAGGGTCAGGTCTTGTTACTGAGTGTATGCTGTCTTCCAAGCATTACACTAGGCATCAGTAAAATGATTAACAGAGCAGACATCCCTTCCTTCCCTGTGCTTACAATTTACAGAATGATGCTACATTAATCAGGCATTCATAGTAAAGACTGAGACAGAATAGACCCAACAGTCTGACCCTGTTTGCAAATCAGGAAGAGATTTGGAAATGATTTCCAGCAGGACTTGTCCCCATAGGAAAAATTGCACTCTCTTGACAGATGCAACGGTGAAGAATATTGTGTCCAAATGAAAAGGATTTTTAAAATATCTTCACAGATCTAAAGGGATATGATGAGACTAATACAAAAGTAGCTAGGGTTGAGTTCCTGCTCAAAGGTAGAGGGCACTGAGTTCTTAGCCAGAGTTGAAAGTATTCACGGGAAAATCAGGTAGTCCACCTGGAAAGATCACTGGAATCATTTATAGGGAGTGAGAAGGAGATTGTGGCTGGGAAGCAGTACAGAGCTTTAAGTTCTTCTAAAAACTCATCAAAAGCAACTGAGATCAAATGCAAATTCAGATACATCAGAAGACAGGATGGGTAAATACATGTGATTCTGGGTCAAGTACTAGAATAATATGAAAGATCTTTATCCCACTTACATATGATACCAAGAGGGTGACAGTGATGTGCTGCAGCCTGCCAATGCCATCTTGCAAAAGCCAGTTATAGGCACCTCTTCCAAATCCAATTTCAGTCACTTCACATGGGTGGCTTGAAACTGGTTATCATGGGCGTATTAACACCATAGAAAGCGGCAAATGCTATGAATCAGGACTTTGCTTTAAGAGAAGTGATATCATATTTACCAGCATATCACTACTTACAGAGGCCAGGCTAACAGGCTCCAGGACCTGCATGCAACCAGAAATGTAGACCTGGATTTGTACCCAGGTAGCATAGGCTGCCTTGGAAATAATGCATTTCTCCTCAACTGATAGAAACAAGAAGATTCAACAGTCACGGAGGGGCATGGAACAAATGGGCTCAAAGCCTACTCCCTACTCTGAGATTCTGCATTCTTATTCTTAAAATATTTATGAGGAATTTTAAGATCATCTCATGGTGATAACATACACATGAGAATTAAATGCCACATGTAGAATGTTTCTATCTGCTGCTGGAGGGGGAAAGGTATATATGTATGTGTATGTGTGTGTGTGTGTGTGTGTACGCACACGTGTGGAGGCAGGTAAAGGGATTCAGGATTTTGTGGTATATCTAAAATAAACTAAGCAACTGACAAGTAGCCAAAGCCTAAACTGTAGTAATTTGTAAGATATACAGAGCCAGAACGACATAATAGTACACGCCAGGCATGGTGTTCTTAAAAATAAACCTGAATTGTAGCTATTAAGGACCATGCTATTTTGCAGAAGTGTAAAGAAAGGCAGATTGAGGCTAGCATGTGGTCACCCCAGGAAGACAGTAGGGTATCAAGAGTCAGTGAGCTCCTGAAGTCTGTGACTGAGCAGAGGAAATGGGTCTTCTTGTGCATCCTGCCAGAACTAGATCAAGGAACGTGGCCTGGCTGGGGAGGGTATCACTGTGTCCACATTTTGGCAATACTCTCTGAGGGATAAAAATAAGAAATGACACTATATAAGGGTTTAGAAATTTCACATCCATTATCCTGTTGAATCCAGCATTTTTGTGGAAAAAATATAAGTGACTTCATTTTTCAGAAGACAAAACTGGATCTCAGAAAGCTTAAGTCACTTGTCACAGGCACAGAGAAAGAAGTGGCACATACAAGGCAATATATAGTGAAGTACTTAAAACATATCTCACTCCTACCAAATCTATACCATGGTCCCATTTCCTCCACTGAGACAGATCCATATTCCTCATACCTTGACTCAAAACCAAGGACATACAAGGCCCTTTATAACCTGGCCTCAAGGTACCCTGGCCCTACTCCACTGTGACTTCCCATGTACCAGTAACTCTGGTCACTCTGGATTTTCACTTCTGAGATATTTTAAAGTGCTGTGGCTTTGGACTGCTATTCTGTGTTCCACGTCTCCCTTTCCCCATTCTGCTTATCAAATACTTAATCATAATTCAAAATTTAGCACAACTCTCACCTCTTCTGTGCAGTCTTTCTGGGATTCCATAGAGAATGTTATTCTTTTCTTCCCCTCTGTCTTCACTGTGCTTTGATCTCATTTTTTACTACTGGAGACAGAGCTGTTTGGGAGCTATGACTGGCTGAAGCATGTTCCCCCCAGCAGCCCCGATAGCTCAGAATGTGACTGGATTTAGAGACAGGACCTTTAAAGCAGTGATTAAGTTTAACCAGGCCATTAGGGTGAGCCCTAATCTAATAAGATTGGTGTCTTTATAAGAGGAAATTTGGAGACACAAAGAGGCACTGGGGTGTGTGTACAGAGAGGAAAGGCGTGAAAACACAATGAGATGGCGGATGTCTGCAAGTCTAAAAGGCAGGCCTCGGGGAACCCAACACCTGCTGACACACTGATCATGGACTTCCATCCCCTAGAATTGTGGAAAAATAAGTTTATGTCGTGTAAGACACCCAGTTTGTGTTATTTTGTTATGACAGCCCTAGCAAAGTAATACGGGGGGCCTCTTTGGCACTTTGTGGAAACCTGATTGCAGGTGACAACACTGGCTGTGCCGGGGCAAATGGGACTCTCCCGGGGCCCCAAGGAGAAATGCATAGTCCATCTCAGATTCCTCATTTGTTCTGTTTTTGCACTTCCAGTGGTCATATCAGTTATAGGAGTTCAGTATGACAGCAGAGAAGGAACCAAATAGCAATTGGAACAACGACGAATGGGAAGTGGTAGTCTTTCACACAGAGCACCCACTGTTGCTAGAGTGTCTTCATACCTGAGTTCTGTGAAGTTGCTGCTATTATACCAATATTTCAGATAATGCTCAGGCTCAAAGAAGTGAAGAAACACACTCAAGTTCAAACAGAATTTTTTTGTTTTTGTTTTTTTTAAACAATAAATCCAACATAATTGTGTTTAGTTCCTTCAAGAGTAAATAACTTCCTTTTGATTAAAAGTCCTTTGCTCATACAAAATTATGTTGATAAAACCAAAACTGCTGTAATTAGTCAGATGGTGCTCATATTAACTTGTGATATATTTAAGTCCCAAATAGTTTTGCCTCTGGGTAAACCTTCTTGATTTACAGAAGTACGTCCGTATGATTTCTCAAAGAGTGGGCTTTTTTTTTTTTTCAAGAATCCAAAATATTCAGGCATCAAAGTGACAAATGAATAATTTTATTGAGCAATATGGACAGAAAGGCACCATATTACATTGAATAACTCACTGACTCATCCATCCATCTATCCATTTACTGAGTTGAGAGAGAGAGAGAGAGAGAGAGAGAGAGAGAGAGACAGACCGTGTGTCCCTTCTATGTGCCTGGTTTAGAATTGGGCACTGGCAATATGTAATTGCAAAAGAAACAATCCACAGTACTTGCTTTCATGGAGCTCAAAATTTGGTACCTAATTCAGAGAATTGTTGAGAGTTTTAGATTAATTACTGCATAGAAATACTTAGAAAAATATCCAGAACATAGTGAATACTCAAAAATATAGTTTTAATTTTTATTGCTATCTGATATAGAGTGAGAGAAGAAGGCATGTTTTTAGTCTCCCATAGTAAAGGTTCCGTATGTTCTTGGGGGAGGGTGCTGGGAAGAAGTTCCTATCCCAGTCTGGGGGTGCCTGAAACTCTTCCTCCAGCAGTAGCCTCTCAGTTGACTCTTGAAAAAGAAAAGAGGCAGGCAAAGAAAAGGAGAAAGGAGTTCTATGAGATAAAGTCAGAAAGATGAAGGCCAGATCTTAAAGAGCTTCATGCCTTGTGTTAAGGAGCTGAACATTTATCTTGCAGATAAGAGGAACCAACCATTGAAAGGTCTGACATAGGGAGAGAGGGAACAATCATGATCACATTTGTGTGTCATAAAAATCTTTCTGGATATGCGGTAAAGAAAATCATGAAAGGTGCTACTGGTGCCGTTTTTCCCAAGAGGATATTGATGACTCGACCAAGCCAGTGGCAATGGACAGCAAGAGGAAGTGGGCGACTCAAAATATACCGAGGACTTCAAGTCAACTTGACTTCACAACTCCGGTAAGGAGAAGGGAGAGTCGGAGGATGGCATGGCTAGCAGGTGCCCTTCTCTGAGTTTTGGTATATGAACAGGTTTGAAAGAAAGTTGATGAAATTCATTTTAGAGGTTGTGTTCAAGGTGTCTATGAGGAGTCTTCTATGTGGTGATGTCTAATCAACAAACACAGGCTGGACCTCCTAAGAGAGTATTACCCGGAGCTAGAAATTTGGAGTCATAAGCCAAAAGCAGGACAGTTAAACCACAGGCATCAAGCAGGGCACTGGAGACAAGCAGAGGGTGGTGGTGGGACACCCAGGGCCTTCCAAGAGGCATGTTCTTGTCAATAAATACACTAAGCAAGGGAGCAACTACAGCATCCCCACCCAGGGTGAAATATGGCAGGGGGAGAGAAGCCCTAGGCTGAATGCATTAGGATTCCAATGACATGCCACAATCTCCTATCAGGAGACTTGGTGGAAGGGAGCTGGCAAATATATCAACTCACATAATTGGCATCTTTTACAGCACATGTCTGGTGCAGAAGAGCTGCTCGCTCTCGGAAAGAAGGGCAGGATGGGGTCTGATCACTCACCTTTTCAAGGCTACTCTTAGCAGCTTCTGTCTGGAAAGCCAGCTTTCTCAATAACTGTTCGTTTCTCTGCCTCAGGATCATGTTGGATCTACCTCAACCGTTTTCAGATGACAGCACCAAACAATCCCTCCCAGCTTCTCTCCAAGGCTGCCTCCAATTTAGATGCAATCAGCATCCAAACGGGCTCCTTTCCATGTCTCCTAGTAGGAAGTGACCCTGGAAGCTGCAAAGTCCTCATTTGCAAACTGACAGTCACTTTTTCAGTTTTCTAGGCCAAGATGAAAAAGGCTCTTTACCTTCCAAGATAAAGCCCCCTGCCTGCTAGAGCAAAGAGAAATCACACCCACACCCAGCCGACATTCATTCTCCATTTTCTCAGCATGTCACTTCTGAGAAAGAGACAGCTGTTGCTGCCACCACAGGCAAAGAGAGAGAGAGAGAGATCCCTTCAGCGTCTTACTATATTAAGTCACAGAAATTTTCTTGCAATGTGTCTCCCTGTCACTTACTCAGGAAGGTCCCTATGACATAATTTTGAAAGTTTTTACAGACAGCAGGAAAACAAGAGTGTTAACCCAAACCTCAATCAACTAAACAATGTAAGGACATAATTCCTGAAACTCTTGCCCACACTAGTTTTTGGAAAGAAAGCACTGTATTTCACTGGTTGTTTCCAAACTGGTTTTGTGTATATGTATAACATTTGCTGTGGCCATCTATAGAACATTAGGTTGACTCCCATAGTGTCAATCCCTTCTCCTCTCCAGAATTCCATCTAGTTCTTACCAAGAACAGTTACTTATTGTGTCCCCTTCAAAAAATATATGTTGAAGTCTTCATCCACAGTACCTCAGAATGTGACCTTGTTTGGAAACAGGGTCTTACCAGAAGTAATTGAGTTAAAATGAGGTTATGATGGGCCCTAATCTGATATGACTGGTATCCTTATAAAAAGGGAACATTTAGACACAGAGACAGACATGCACAGAGGGAGGATGATGTAAAGACTCAAAGACGACAGCCATGTGACCAGAAGGATGCATCCATAAGCCAGGAAATGTGGAGCATTGCCAGAAAACAGCAGAAGCTGGGAAGGACCAAGGGGGGATTCTCTCTGAGCACAGTCAGAAAAAGTGTGGCCCTATCAATACCTTGATTTCAGACTTCTAGATTCCCTGGGCTGTGACATAGTAACATTCTGCTATTAGTAAGCCACAAAATTTGTGTTAAGTAGTTATAGTCACCCTGAGAAACGAATACACTCATACAGTAGGTTGCTTCACAGGTGCCTTTCTAGCCTTTCCTTTGATTTGTGATGTTCTCTCCATTAAGGACTGAATTGTGTTTGCCCCAAAATTTATATATTGAAGGCTGAATCCTCAATGTGACTGTATTTGAATATAGGATTTGGGGGCAGTTATTAGGGTTAAATTAAGACACAAAGGTGATCCTCTAATCAGATAAGATTAGTGTTCTCATAAAAAGAGAAAGAAACACCAGAGATTGCTTTTCTCTACACACAGAAGAAAGGGCATGTGAGAACACGGCAAGAAGGTGGCCATTACAAACTAGGAAGAGAGTCCTCATTAGAAACCAATGTGTACTTTGATTTCCAGACTATGAAAAAATACATTTCTGTTGTTTAAGCCATCCAGCCTATGATATTTTGTTATAGCAGCCAAAACTAGCTGGTACACATGCAAATCCTCTGCCATGTTCCAAGTCACATTCATGCTTTGCATGATGGCTCCAAGTCACTGTGCTCATTAGGTCGTTCCCTGAGTCCTTGACAAGAGTGACTTTAGACCCCGATAGTTGTACAACAGTTCTAATATTGAGTATTCTTAGAAATTTGCATTGATTGAGCCCCCACAACATTGCAGGCATTGTGCTTAACACTTTACATATCCTGTTCCTTATACCTCCCTACTGGGATAGCGACTAGCATCCCAGTAACATCCAGGAGAGTTAACAAAGCATCAAAAACTAAGTAACTGGTCACCCAACAGGGGAATGGAGAGACTTGGATTCAAGTCCTAGACAAATGGCTCCTTTGAATATGCTCATTCCCCTGTACCACAGGAGCATCTGCTCTTTCTGTTGTCTGAGTTTATAGTCTTGGTTCTACAAATATGATCAAGGTACTTCAAGCATTACTGTAGCACCAGAGCTTCTTCATCTTTAATGTGCACATAGATCACGAAGGGATCTTGTTAAACAGCGGACTCTGATTAAGTAGGTCTAGGGGGTGGCGCCTGACAAGCTCCCAGTGGTGCTGATACTGTAGGTCATTCCTTGAGTGATGAGGATTTACATACCAACACAATGGTTGATAAATTCATGCTTTCTTTTCTAATGGCCATGTAGATGAATTCTTTATCACACACATTCAGAATCTACTATGCTCCTAGCTCTGTGCTAAGTAATATGGACACAAAGAAGAATTAAGAACTTAATTTTAAATTCCTTAAGAGCATGGCTGTTATTTTGATTATTTTTCTCTAAACAACGGACACAGCGGGCACACAGTAAGCACCTGGTCAACATAACTGTACATCCCCAAAGTCTAAAACAGAGCATTCGAATAACAAAATCAGACTGAGATGTATCCTGTGACAGATATTCTTAGTCAACTACTATGATTCACTCTCCCTTTTCTTCCTTACTGATTGAGACCAATTTCATTAAAAACAGGCCCAAAT
This sequence comes from Cacajao melanocephalus, assembly GCA_963573385.1. NCBI lineage: Eukaryota > Metazoa > Chordata > Mammalia > Primates > Pitheciidae > Cacajao > Cacajao melanocephalus. Next base: position 79,078 of record CAUYLG010073781.1, on the reverse strand, counting down.
ACTCACTTCCCCAAATACTCACTCCCCTGCTTCCCTTGTGAATCGAGGTGGTCATGTGACTTTGTTTTTGTCAATGAAATGTGAGAGGAAGTCTTTTGGCTTTTTCTCATAAAAAGGTCCCTATGTCTTCCTTCTCTCTTGTATATGGATGGATTTCATGCACACAGATGCAGTGTTTTTGTGATGATGAGGCAACTAAGGTGAGAGAAAAGCTAAGATAATCATTTAGATATTGTCATTGGCATTGCTAAGCTGCTGAACAAATAGCAGCTTCCTGCTTCAAATATCTTGCTACATGAGAAAAATAAAATTCTTTGCTTTAGCCAATCTTATTGGTGACCTTTACATGCAGTTCAAAGTGATTTTAACCAATAGTAACTTTTCCTAGTTAGGACATTTCCATCATGACAACAGCTGAGGTAAGAGTAGTCTAATCAAAACTTGGAAGCAAAACTATGTTAGGCATGAAAAACATGTTTTCAAAATTAATTCCAGCCAAACATCAACCAGAAGCATATTCTATGACTTGATCCAGATTCTGCTGGAGGCAAATCTTCTTTTCTGTTTTTATTTTCCCTTGCTTTCTAATCCAAATTCTGTGGATCCATCCCATAAAATTATTTCAACTCAGGTGCTGGTATGAAAAACGCAAAATCCCAAGTTGACCTAATAGTTTCCAGCTTAACCTTGATATTCTGCCAGGGTGTGTGGGAAGCCTAGCGCTTTTGGATGCATTTTGGGTTATCTTTGAGCAGCAGCCTCTACGTTAGCATTGACTCACAGCTACTACGTCACGGGGACAGCCTACTCTAAAAGCATCAATAGGAGTTTGGTTTCCTCCTTAGACTTTCAATGCTGATTAGAAGAAAAAGCAGAGCCCTACATCCTGCTTTCTTCCATTCATCTCACACATAAACACATCACTTTTCTTCACTGCTTAAGACAGACATCAGTCTAAATGGGCCTCTCATTTCACTTTGCTTTAGTTAGAGGACACACACACAAAAGTTTGTTTTCATTAATATTTTACAGAAAGTCTAATATAAAGCAGATACTTATATAATGGAATCAGTCACATCTTAATGCTGACTTTAAATTCTGAAGGTGGAGAAGCAGGCAAAAAAAAAAAAAAAAAAAGCTCTTTGGATATTTCAGCTGAAACAATAAAGGAAAAGGTCTAATCTGACCTGTGGGGAAACTGACAAAGTAAATAAATCAAGTGAACACATAATTTATTGTCCAAACCAGACCACTTTGAACAGTGAAAGGAGGAGTTATTAATAATTATGCTGGGCCAGTAGGCATAAACTAGAACATACTGGGACAAACTGGGACGTGTGGCCATGCTGTAAACAAAGGTTATGTCTTCAGTTTTTTCCTAACCTGAGCCTACATAGCTCAACAATGCACAGAAGAAATGACTCTGCTCTGTATTTGCAGATAGGAAATCACACAAACACCTCATCTGCCTTTGTATAGCCCCTTGTGTTTCTTATGGAACCTCATATCAGGTCTCACTTAGTCTTTGCTCTGTAAGGTAGGTGTTCACATCTTCTTTTGGTAAGCAAGAAATCTGAATCTCAGAAAGGTTGTGATTTGCACAAGACTGTACAGCTTGGGGTCAATGGAGCAAAAACTGTGCATAATTTTCTCCGTGAAAAGTGTTTTTTTATTTTTGGCAGGTGAAAGGCCAAGCAGTTCTTCCAAAGGATTCTTTCCAAATTTGGGAAGTTGGCTCAAAGAAAGCCTGCACAGAGTTCTGGAAAGTCAATCCCATGATGGGCTACCTTCTGCGGGCGAGTGGAGGCAGAGGGCAGAGAGAAAAGAAGATTCAACCTGAGAAACTTCACAACAGAAGAAAGATGAAGCTCCTGATATACACATTATATCCTGGGCACTGTGGTAGACATCTATGTGTTCCATCTTACTTGATTTTTACAACAAACACGAGGTAGGTATTCATGGTCCCATTTTTCAGAATGAGAAACTAAGGCTTAGACCAATTAAGTGATTGGCCTCTGGCTAGGCAGCTGGTAGATGGACATAAAAGAAAGCTGTCCAGCCCCATAGCTTGTGCTCTTGTCGCCACATCGTGTTGCCTGACTTGGATAACTGGGAGTTTCTGAAAAACGCACTCCTCTCCATCGCCACAGCTGCCCTGGCCCAGCCCCCATCCAATCTTCCCTGCACTGCTGCAGGGGCTTCATTGCCTTGCCCCATATAGTCCAGAATGTAAATCACATTCAGTTGCCCAACCTTGTGAATATATTCAAAATAATTGATTTACATACATTAAATGGTGAATTTTGTGGTATGAGAACTATATGTAAAAAATAAAAAGATGCTTGGCAGCCAACAAAATAACAAATCATAAAAGTTTGTAAAATGTGAGTCAGATTCCAGCATTCTCCTTATTCCTCTCTGGTAGCTTTGCATCACAGTGCATCCAGAAAAACACACAGCCTTCTGGATGTCCTAGGAAGCCCTAAATGATTTAAGAAAATTCCTTTTCAGACATAGCTGACCACCAAGCTAACTGGAGAGAGACTTAGGTGGCCACATGTGGAAAACTATACAGACATTACAGAATTAATTCAGGAAATTTACTAAAGTCGGTCATTTGCCTCCTTGACTAGCCTTCTCTCCTTCTCTCGGTCTTTGCCAGTCATTCCCTGAACACACCACATAAACTCCCAGGTCGGGACATCTGCCTTTACTCTATGCTGTGTCTGAAATACTCTGTTCCCTTCTGGAGGGCTGGCACCTTTTCATCATTTAGCTCTCAGCCAAAATATCATTTTCTTAGAAAGGCCTTCTCTTATCAATTAGAATAAGTTAGCACCTTTCTAAGCAGCTTTCAATACCATCACCAAGTCCATTTCTCGATAGCATTTAACCCTTTCTGAAATCATCTGACACATGACTTGGCATGTGCTCTTGGCGTGAATGGGCTCCATGTGGGCTTCTTCACAGACCCAGCACATGGCCTGGCAGGAAACAGTTGATGAACGGACTTCTTTTCTGGATAAACCCACCATAAAAACCTGTTTCTCCTCCACACGGCCACCTATACCAGCATGGAAAGTGGGACTCGACAAAACTAGAAAGAGTGGATTATTATCTATTCCACTCTTGCTAATTCCAACACTACTGGAGTTTCCTGAGCCCAGTTATGGGATACAAATTGCAAAGGGCAAACCTTTTTCATTTAGAAAATATTTAAATCTTCCAGGGAGTGAATACTCTAGAAACCCTTTCCCAGGGACAATTGTTTTCCAACAACTGCAGCAAGCATAACCTCTATCAGGTTCTTCCATCCAAACACACAAAGCAAACAAGTCTGAAGCTTGCAGGGATTCACATGTCTTCTCTTGTAAGTTAAAACAAAGGAAAGTTATTTTCAAATGTCTTCTCTTGTAAGTTAAAATAAAGTAGTATTGACAATGAAAAGACAGAGGCCTAATTGAGAATGACTGAGATTAATGCTAATAATTAAAACAACAAAATATATATGGACACTGTCAGTGAACATCTGCCATGTGCTAGTCTCCTGCTGGGAAGTTCACCTACACTACCTCTTTATAAACTCAAGGTGTCAGGCAGAATTCTAAGGTGGGCCCCAAATTCCCTGTTCCTGCATAATTCCAAGGACAGTGATTATGAAGGATTTCACTCCTGTGATTGTGTTTCCTTAGATGGCACAGCTGATTTTGAATAAGAAGATTATCTAAGTGGGTCTGACATTATCATAAGAGCCCTTTAAATCTGAGTCTAGAGATCAGAGACAGAGGAGTAGGAAATTTAAAATAAAAGATTTGACACAAGTGAAGTTGTTAATTGCTAGCTCTGAAGATGAAGTGGACCATCAGTCAGGGCATGTGGGTGGCCTCTAACAATTGAGAATGGCCCCTACCTGACAGCCAGCAAAGAAACAGAGACCTCAGTCCTACAACCACAAGGAACTGAATTCTGCCAACAACCTGAATGAACTTGGAAGAGGATCCCAAGATCCAAATTAGAATGCAGCCTAGCCAACCCCTTGATTGCAGAATTGTGGGACCCTGCACAGACAATCTAGCCATGTTATCCCCAGATTTTTGACCTATAGAGGATGAGCTAACACATGGGTTTTTTTAAGCCACTAAGTTTATGGTAATTAGTTCTAGCAATGGAAAACTAATTCAACCACAATAACAAAGTAAATTAAGTCTGATGACACATGGAGCCTGGATAAGAGTAATGATGGTAATGATGGTAGAGATGATGATGATGACAATTATAACGATGATGATGGTACAGCTGACATCTCTCTGTGTTCCAGGCATCGTGCTCAGTGCTGTGCATGTATTATATCAGTTGATTCTCAAACCAACATTTATAAGACAGGAACTAGTATTTTCCTCTTTATTTGCAGCTGAAGACATTTAGGAGCAGACATCTTAATTATGGTCACTGGTCAGAGTCCACCCAGCCCTAGTTTTGTGCACTTAGATGGTACACAGCACCAACCACGTGCTGGCCCATGGTTGGCAACAGGAAAGGGCTTCACAGGAAGTGAAGAGAATCAGGCTGGTGGTACCCAAGAGGGCAGTCCAGGATAGGGGGGACAGTGTATATACAGGCCAGGAAGCTTAAGGCTGGATGAAAGGTATGGGAAATTGAAAGCTGGGTGGTTTGTTGAAATTTGTGCTTTAATAGTATTTCTTGATTGCAAATTATAAAAACTCAAAGTAAAAGCACCTAAGATATAAAAGAAATTTGTCACTAAAATAAAAACAAGAACAAAACAAACCTAGAGCATCTCATGGCATTACAGAGCTGAGTCTAAGGTATTACTAGAACCAGGTTCAAACTGAAAGAGCAGGAGCATAATCATCTTGGACAAACACCACCACTTTAAGTTCCAGCTCTCTTTCTAATCTCATGCATTCCAAGGAAATCACTTCTCTTCTAACAACAAGCAGCCAGAAAGAGAAGACAGTAAAACACAAATAAGATAGCTTGGGCACAGAAGGAGGGGGAAAGCATCTTAGGTAACCAGCAAACTTCACACTTATACAACGGGCCCCTGTAAAACAGTGGGCCCTTATAATAAGCACATTCCTTTCCCTTTTGGTGCACTAAGATAGGGAAGCTCAAAGCAGACTCGGGGGCGGGGTGGGGTATGCCTGCAGCTGCAGGAAGATGTATGGGAACAGACACAAAAACTCTCCCTCCCAGATAAGCAAGATAAAGAGACACAGACTAAAAGCTGGCCTATGTGGTCTGAGGGGGGGTGAGAGCTGATAAAAACTCTGTTCTATATAGATAGCATACCTGGTTCTAACTGAACCTTCGGGCCCTAGGAGGGTAAGGCATCCCCTCATCATGAGCCCTTGAACCCTTAAATACTCTTAGTCTGTAAAAGAGAAGGCTCCTGACCAAACTCGGCCAGAAGCCCCTCTCAGGTTTATTCTTTAAAATAAACCTCTTTGACTGTTGAGCAGCTCTGTGTTTCTTTCTTCCTTCTTTAACTCTTACACAAACACTCTCTCTCTCCTTTTTGCTCCTTCCTGTGCAATATAATCATTCTTCTCTCATTTCTATTTTTCTCTCTCCCTGTCCTACTCTTCTCTTCCTTTTCCCCTGGCTTCTTTGGATAACATTATTGCCAGTAACTTCCCAAATATGTTATACTCTAAGCATGATGAATAATGGTGTCTCTGAGGTTCAAGAGCAAATTCTCAGGGAAAGAATGTGTTGACCCAGCTTAGATTAGGGGCGCACCCCCAGACCAATGCTTTCCATGAAGTCATATGGTCCTAACCTAGGCACTCAGACTGCAACCATATTAATGGGGGAAGGAAGAAAAAAAGTTGTTAATAGAAGTATAATGAGAAAGTTACCCTGTAAGTGTCAACAACTGTGACACAGAGTAAGAGAAGGTTATGGAGGTAAAGACAGAGGCAAGGTCATGAAATAATTTATGGGCCATCTTACTTAATAACAAATTAATTGATGGACCCAAAGTCTTGGCAGAATCTTATTTGGACATTGACATATTACCAATAAAGTCCTGGGCCCCTTAATTCATACAATTTATAGGATCAGATGCTCCTCCATAATTAAGTCTAACCCTGAAATGAAGATAGGCTTTGGAAATGCTGGAAAAACCAAAGCTACAAATTCCAACACATGCCTTACTCCAGCCCCTCCTCCTGTTTAATTTGACTCCATAGGCTGATAGTACCTGCAAATACATCCTGCTCCTCTTTGGCAAATTGCTAAATCTAAGAAGATGTAATCAACCACATTCTAATACATGAATAAATAAAAGCTGAGTGAGAGATTGAGGAAATTTAACACCTCTGTAAGTACCACTAAGGTTATTGCTTGGAGAATTAAAGTGCATTTCATGAGAGCCACTGATTTAGGAAGTTGGTGATGTAGAGGAAGACAAAATGAAACTCAAAGTAATTTGAGAAGGGAGGAGACTGGAAGAAGATTGCTAGTACTCCAGGAAGCCTTGTATATTAAGGCTGAAACCAACAGACTGCAAAATGTGGAAGATCATGCCCATGCTGCAATTTGCTAATGCTATGTGTAACCCTTGCAATGATTTCCAGTGAAATGTGACGTTTAAGAAACACTTGCATGATTGAACCAGATCCCATATATGACCAATTTTAGATAGATTGTAGAAAACCTTCAGTTAAAGATAACATAGCAATTCCCGGATTTGACTTTTAGCTCTACCCTTTGATAGTTGAGTGATCTTGCACAAGTTATTTAGCTTTATGAGCCCCAGTTTCTATGTTGGGAGAAAAATTCTTGAGTTGTTGAGAATATTTAAAGGTCTGATGACAACCTTTGACACAAAGTAGATAATCAAACATATGTCAGCTTTGCTATCTTCCATTTCACTTTCAATCATGGCCTTTGAGGCACTCATACAGTATTTAAATCTTGATTCTGCTACCTATTTTATTACCCTGGAAATGCTCTAGGTCTAAAGGAATCTTTGCAGCTTGTGTCTAATGCATCATTTCCACATGACACTAAATGTTGAAACACAGATTGGGAGGATGGCACATCCATAGCCCCATGCCATGATTTCAGCTACCTCTATCCTTTGCCATGCTCACCTCCCCTGTGTACTTATCCTGAAAAATAAAGCAGAATTTCCTCCTGGCAGCAACCAATACCTATCTTGATTCCAGAGACATCATGGGAAGCCAATGGGGCTTTGATAAGTCAGAGTGAGCCTGGAACCACCTCCCTATGAGGGCAGAGCTATTTGTCACTTTTGTTAACTGTTGTATCCCAAGCACCTAGCTTTGTGGCTGGCACTTAGTTGGTTCTCAGTAAATATTTATTGAATAAATGAAAGAATATGTGAACTAGTCAATGAGAGTCTATTATGAACCTGGCATTGTATTAGGGATTTTATATATGCTAACTCCTTTAATCTCAGAACACCCCAATGAGCTATTTTTTTTCTTTTGAGACAGAGTCTTGTTCTATCACCCAGGCTGGAGTACAGTGGCTTGATCTCATCTTATTGTAGCCTCTGCCTCTCAGGTTCCAGTGATTCTCCTGCCTCAGCCTCCCAGGTATCTGGGATTACTGGCACATGCCACCACACCTGGTTAATTTTGTATTGTTAGTAGAGACTGGGTTTCACCATGTTGACCAGGCTGGTCTCGAACTCCTCACCTCAGGTGGTCTCCCGCCTTGGCCTCCCAAAGTGCTGGGATTGCAGGCGTGAGCCACTGTGTCCAGCCTACCTAGCTACAATTCTTATAACCATTTTATAGATGAGAAAACAGCCTTAGAGATGTGAAATAAGTTGCCCAAGGTCACATAGCTGGAAAACTGTCAGCACTTCTACCATAGTATTCATGTTTTTGAGTACGGTGTAAAATTCTTGATACCTTTTAAAGGTGTTATGCAATGGAATTATTTAAAATAATTTTGCTATAGTTATCATTATCTATTGTTTCCTTTGTCCTTAGAAAAACACTGAGTGGTAGAAGGGTAAATAATTATTCTTACTTTTTACAGACTCGAAACTGAAAGTGAAATTGGACTAAATTACTGAAGACTGTATCAAGCATTATACAGTAAAAAGCATCTGGGTAGATCAAGGATGTTTTAATTTGCTTAGAAACTTACTCTTCTCTGCACAACCACTTAACAGCAATGACACTTCCATCTCAGGCAGGAAGTAAATTCAGCTCATTCTTTTGGGTTGCATTAGTGGGAAAGTAGTATCTATTTGAGTCAAGTAGAATGAATGGCAAGTACCTCAGATGTGGGTAAGTGAGAGTTGCTGACCTTTGAGGTGGTTAATGCATCTGCTTGCTGCTATCCAGTAGCTTTTTACTAGTCAATCAACAGACACTTATTGAACACCTACTGCCCATAGGACATTGTGCAGGGATTCATGGAGGTGGGGTGGGGAGAAGATAACCCTGTGTAGGAATTTCAGGGGTGCTCATCCATGGACCACCTGTGATATGCTAGCAACCTTCACATCTTGCATCATCTGATCATTAAAACAGCTTCAGAAGATTGACACTATTTATGCTTAGAGATAACAAAGGACCTTCCAAGAGTTACACACTGTTACCAGCAGAGTTGAGATTTGAACCTAGACTTCTCTGATTCCAGAGCTTAAGTTCGATATCTGTACTATACCATCTCTATCATTTAGTTTTATAATAATCTATTTCTTCTTTCCAGACTACATAAGTGATAGAAACCTAAATTCATAGATACACTAAAAATATAAATTCCATTACTATTTCATTCACTGTCATATCTCCAATACCTAGGACAATGCCAGGCATGTAGTAGGTACCAAATGAACATTCATTGAGTGAATGAATAATTGCATTATTTTTTTAATCTGAATCCCCAGGGCTTATCATGATATCTGACACTGCATTTTTAAGGAACAGAACAATGTTTATGTTCATTTACAGGCACTTTGCCTAAATCCTGTGGCAGAGACTTCATATTCCTAGTTTTATAGATAAGCACATAAATCTCCGAGAGAATAAGGAGGTTGCTCAGGGTTAAATGAATTTTAGACAAAGAGGCTACCTCTGTTCACTTCTGTTCTACCATGATATTTTACCCAAAGAAACAGGGGCAATCTTCAAATGTTTTAGAGGAGGAATAAGATGATAAAATCCCATTGCAGAAGGATCCCTGGCAGCAGTGGACAAAAGGCTTCATGACAGGAAGACAGTAGACAGGAGAAACAGAACCATCTGATTAACACGCCAGCTCAATTCTGATAAATACCTATGAGATTTAGCTCTAATAATTTCGAGGCTATTCTATAGATGAGAAGCTGGAGGCAACAAAGGTTCAATAATTTGCCCAAACTTACAAAACTAGAAAGTGGCAGAGCCAGGATTTAGATTCTCGCATGTGAGATCTGACGAGTCTCCAGTCTCACTACGGAAACTCTCAAAAAGGGAAAGAAAATATGAGTTGGAATTATGCCCAGTGCTTCCTGGAGGAGGTGACAGGTGACTCTCGTTTGGAAAGCAGAGCAGGTGGCAAGAGAGTAGGGAGGAAATTCTAAACAGAGAAACTGCCAAGGTTTGTGGTCAAAAAAGGAAGAACATGTAGGGCCCTGAGGGGCTTCAGACTGATGGGAGCAGAGGAAAAAATAGAAAATTAAAAGTTAATCCTTCTTTTACCCCCTGTAAAAAGATTATATTGGAATCCTCACCACGTAAGACAAGAGTGCCTCATGGAAAGAGCAATGGCTTTGGTGTCAGAGACTTGACCTCAGATCCTGATTCCCAACTTAACAGCTATGTGTCTTTGGATAAATGACTTAATCTCCCCAACCTCAATTCCGTAGCAAGGTAAAGCATCTAATGGTTTGGTATACACAGTAACTACTCAACAATTGTTCATTTCCCTTTATCTCTTCCTTTCACTGATGGACATGAGGGTAGAAATGCCTAGCAATTACCCTTGCTTCCAGATTCTAAGCTTTCAGGATAACATATTGACTTAATGTTCTAGGTATTATCGTTCTTGGACTGTGCATGTGTACCCATCCTTTACTGAAAATCGGAGGAAGATTGAGGGCAACAAGCATTTACTGAGCCATCAGATGCCAGGTACTCAGGAAAGCTACTGCTTAGCAGAGAAGGTGGGTGTCCTAGATGTCACTGTGCAGATTCAACCACTGATGAGGGACAGAGGCTCCTTGTCCTCCAATACCCCTTGGAATCTCAGAACTGGTCAGGGTAAGAGATACCAGATAGTTCAGAGTTTTGAAATTTTATGATGATTTTTCCTCCATATTTATTCACCACCTGAGACAACAATGACTTATCTTTCATGAACTTGAATTATAATTTGACATAAGGTATTTTAATATTTATTTTTGAAAGAAAAATTTATATTATTGGTATAAATAGAAGAAAATTATAAAACTTAGTACAATGAAAAAAAGAGAATAAAAAGAGCTTAGGTTTTGTTCTTTTTAAGAAATAAAAAGCCAGAGAGAGAAAGGAAGGGAAGGAGAGAAGGAAGGAGAAAAGAAGGAAGGAAGGAAAATGGAAAGAAGGAGAGAGTAAAGGCAACTAGTAGATGATAGAGAGGTGCTAAAAATATTTTCCCTAAAATGAGATTTTCACTTTTTAACCAGAAAGATGAAAAGAATGAAAAAGGCAAACACCCTCATACTGTGTTATTCAGTGTTTCACAGTGCCCTGTTTCTCCATTTACTTTCTAAAAAACATCTCATGAACAAAATCTATGTTTGGGAAAATGCAGACCCAGACCCACATTTTTCACATGGGAGACTGAGGTCAGGTCAGAAGGTCTCCAATTCAAGTCCAGCTGCACAGAAATGAGCTAATGTCCTCTCTGCTCCCTTTCCAAGTAAGCACAGAAGCCTAAGGGATACCTCTCTCATTTCTGCCTGTGTCATCCCATAATTATTTATTGGCAACTCTGGAGCCTTGAGGTAAAAGTCTTTTCATTATTTATAGAAGAACGGTTTTTATTATAAAAGTAACATAACCACAGCACCTCACTTGACCAACAACAACAACAAAAGATGAAAAAGCTACCCACAATTCCACTACTCTGGCACATGGGTATATTTTCAGTCAGTATTTCTTTTATGCATTTATTTACATAAGTGCAATCACAATATACATACCTTTTCTTTTAGTATCTTGAATGGTCTTGTCCAATCTCCTGAAGTAATTTGTGCCTGTTCATAGCAAAAGGCTTGGGAAAAAAACTGAATTTCCTCTGTGACTACTTTCATGTTTTTCCCTTGGTTCATTCATTTGCAAAACGTGAGAAAAACTACCATAGTTGCTCTCAGGGCAGTATGGAGATTCTAAGGATTCCCAAAGAGGATACATGTGAAATACTTGGGAGGATCTGACTTGTACCCACCTTTCACACATCATCCCCTGCAGTTTCTTCCTATTTGTAAGTCTATTGCTCAGGGTCATTATTCTGCAAAACTCCTGTCTATTTCTCAAAGCCCTACTCAGATGTGCTCTCTTACAGGAAATCTTCCCTTCTTCCTAAAATGCTCTCCTTCTATATTATGCCTACAGCCTATCAATGCATCTAATGTCTTTAGTAAATGGACTCTAAATACACAAGTGTGATACAAATATATTTATTGGTTAAAAAATTACAGATGAAGTTAAAACTTCTGGAAGTTTTAACCACCATTCTCCATGCCCACCAAAAAAACAACTTAGTTGCTTCCACCACTCATCCTCCAAGTTGACATAGATTTATAATGTCTCTCAAGTAACAAGTATCATTGTCCCATTCAGTGTATGTCTTAGAAACTTAAGCATATTAGAACATATATTATCTCATTTTTTTCTAACTACTGCTTGTCACAATTTATTTAGCTATTCCTCAACATATATGTTGCTACATCCTTGTACATGCCTTCCTGGTCAATTTCCATTTGTTTGCTTATCTACTAGTTAGACCATGAGTTCCTTGGGGATAGGGTCTACATCTTATTTATCTCAGTACTCCTTTAATTTAGCAGAGTGTCTGTTACATAAAAAATGCCCAATAAATAGTTGGTGAATAAATATTCACCAATGTATTAAATGAATAAATAAATGAGGAGAAAATCAAGGGACCCCTCCAGAATCTAGACATGGAAACGAGAAGGCTTTCCTGATCTTTCTTCCCAATACATTGACCTTGAAGATTCAGAGCATGGTAAGTTTTCCACATGGGGCATGGCCAGGGGCCCTCAGTTATTTTAGAGGAGCACAGCTGCTTACAGTAAACAGACTGCCTGTCCCACTTACCAATTCTTGTGCAAGTGCCCAGAGCCCTTTGGGCACAGGCAAAGGGGATTTAAATAAACCTAGGAAATAAATAAATAATTGCTTCAAAATAGCCAAATGGGATATTTCCAATAAACCATTTCTTTGCAGGAGAGAAGGAACACTAGGGTAAAAATGCCCAAAGCAGCAAATTTATGAAGAAGTTATAAAATTAACTTAAATACAAGGTTTGCAGAGAGATATGCTGCTTTAGCATCCCATCTTCAGAGTATTGCTGGAGTTTTCATTTCTTTTATGAGGCAGTCATGAAGTTAGAAATATAAACAACACTTTAAATCATTATTTAGCAAGAGGGGAGCAATTTCTCTGCTTAGGCAACCCTGATTGCTGCCATGATAATGTCCCTTGTTCATTTGTTCTCTCTCTAAGAAGCTGAAAATATTTGATAGATTATTACAGTATGTGCATTTACCATGGCACACCATTACATCAGATTATTTAATGGAGTGTTCCATTTCAGGGTTGAGACAGCACTTTCTGCCTTTATTTGTGCTGTCCCTTCAACTGTGTCTTTCCTAACTGACTCCACTGATTTCTCAGCTTTCAGCCCAGCATTATGTCCTCCAGAAAGTCCTCAGCACCACGGAGAGGTATATTGCAGGGGCTATCAGCACCATGCACTGCCTGTGTGAGATTGTCAGCTGCATAACACTCACTTTTGGAATTTATAAAATACAGAGAACATTGGCAGCTACATCATAAAGTTCACATAAAGATTAGATGTTTATAAAGTACCTGCCAATTATTTGCCATAGTAATAATAATTATAGTCATAGTAATAATAATTGTTATTATACTTTTCATCACTTGATATTCTCTCTATTAAAGACAAGCTGGGGTCTCTTGTCTCTGTACCTACAGCATATTGTGACTGCCTCATTGTGACTTTTATTATATTGTCTTGTTGTCATCTATGGACCTGCATTTTCCCCTAGCTGTGCTCTTCTGGAGGGCCTACTTTCTTCATGAACTCCAAAAAAATTCTGACCTTCATTAATGTCTATGCATTTTCTCTTCTCTATTTTACTTTACCTGCACAATGAAGCTAGAGATTAAGCTGGGTAACTTTTCAACTTTCTTTGGATGCAAGAGAAAATGAAATTCAAAGAGGCAGGGTGACTTCATCAAAGTCCCACAGGTTTGATGAAGTCCAAGTCCTGACCGAATCTCTCTACACCACAAAATAACCTTGTTATCATCCCTTAACACACTTGCCATCTTAACTCCTTGTTGGCTAAAAGGGCAAGAGAAAACCCTATTAGACACTAAGAAGATGACCAGGTGAGGTGGCTCACACCTGTAATCCCAGCACTTTGGGAGGCTGAGGCGGGTGGATTACCTGAGGTTAGGAATTCAAGACCAGCCAGGCCAGCTGGCCAAGATGATGAAACCCAGTATCTACTAAAAGTACTTTAAAAATTAGCCAGGCATGGCAGTGAGTGCCGGTAATCCCAGCTACTCAGGAGGCTGAGGGGGAGAATCCCTTGAACCCAGGAGGTGGTTGCAGTGAGCCAAGATCGCATCACTGCACTCCAGCCTGGGCAACAAGAGCGAAACTCCATTTAAAAAAAAAAAGACTGAGAATATTTCATTCAGTCTGATTATTTGGAACAAAAAGGGAGAAATGAGTTTAACAGTAACAAACACTTACATATCACTTACCAGGCGCCAAGCACTGTTTTAAGCACTTCATAAATGTTGGCTCATTTAATCCTAATCAAAGCCCCAGGAGTGAGCACTATTATTATCCCTATAGTATAGAAGTGGAAGCAGAGACACAACACTTTACCAGAGTTTACACTGCCAGTAAGTGGCAGAGCTGGGATTCAAACCCAGGTGTCTGGCTCCACAGCCTGTTCTATTAACTGCCATTAACATTACAAGTCCATGAAATGTGCATATCAAAAATATGTATCTGCACTGCATGTAAGAGAAACACTTCCTAGCTCTCTCTTGGGTTTTTGAGAATTACAGTTACTATTGTGGGAAAGGGTATTGATGACATTTTAGTTGTTAGATACTTTTCTTCTTTTCTGATACGAGACTCCATATTAGTGGCTCCCAAAAGCTGATCCATGAACATTTTTTAGTCTATAACTTTCCATATATCTATGTCTATATCTATTTATGTATCCATCTGTATCTATCTATCTATATCTATCTAGATATACCTACTTGGAAAGAGAATACTATCTCATATCTATCTATATCTATATCTCATATCTAAAAGAAAATACTATCTCATATCTATATCTATATATATATAGATCTATTTATCTATATATAGATCTATATCTATATATAGATATAGATATGAGATAGATATAGATATAGAGCTAGATATGAGATAGTATTCTCTTTCCAAGTAAGTATAGGAATAAGCATATAAATATCCTATTAAAGTTAATTAGTTAGTTCACCACCACTGCAGCTCCAATTGAAAGCAAAAAGTGACTAGAGCTCTGCTTCCTTTGTGTGAACTTCTAGGGAAAGCTCAAGACCCTCTCTGGCCCACTCTGAATTTCCCAATTTAGCACAATGAGCAAAGCAAAGTGAGAGCTCTAATTCTAACAAGATTTGTTGAGCTATTTCATCTGATAGCAGCACTCCAAAATCCTTTACTTGTCTTTCCACTCCCATATGCTCAGTCCATGTGAGTCACTTGGGGCTTTACCTCCTCCATTCCCACCAGAATTGGGCCCAGGCCCCTGCCCCAGCCAATCAGCAGATTACTTTTACTATCTGCCATGGTGACTGGCTGAAGAACAAGACCCAGCTGAATTAGTTTGTTTACAGGCAATAAAGAGACAGATGTTTGCTGGGACTGTTGGGAAAGGGAATCTGTCTTCACCAGGATGGCTTAGGGCTAGGCCAGAATCTCGAGTGTGCTGGTGGAAGTCTTGCCTCCAGGAGAAGAGAGTCTGACAGAGAATGGAGCCTACATGGAGAAAAGAAGAGCCAAGTGACAAGGAGACAAATGATTCCTGACAACATCACTTGAGCCTCTGGACTCAACCTGGCTGGAAGGATCTTTAGCAATTCTTTAATGAAGAAACATAGAAAGGCCGACCCCATGGAATATCTTCTATAAATTGGACTTGTATTTAGCCCTAAGTTAATGAACTAGTAAACAGCGTGTGGTTATCATTTTATACTGTGAGGGCATAATGTATTTTAAATATTTCATAATGTCTTAAGTTTCTGGGTCAGGCTAAAATAAGGCTACACCTACCTTAAAATATAGAGTCGAATTTTGGGGGGCTCAGTGGTCTAGTTGTACAGCACATGAACAGATTATAAAAGCAATCTCTCAGGAGAGTTTTGGCTCATTTGTGGACCATTTCTCCATTCCAATGTGGAATAGGTGGACCTCAGGTTAAGACATTGATATCTCACAGGATGTATGGGCTCCTTCCCCAGCTCACTGGGCACTCCGTCATGGGCTGGCTCCAACCTGGCAAAATGTAATGGCTGCCCTTAAGGTTCTCAAAGAGGGTGATCTCAAGCTCTCCTCGACCCACTATATACCAAAATTTTGACAGAAGAAAACTTTATTGAGGAAGGATTTTGTGAAGTGCATGCAGTTCATCAACTCTCCCAGATAGTCTAAGATGGACCCTTAGAGCAGATAAGATCATTAGAAAGACATGCATTTGTGGCTAGGTACTGTGGCTCGTGCCTGTAATACCAGTAATTTGGGAGGCCAAGGCTGGCAGATCATTTGAGCTCAGGAGTTTGATACTAGCCTGGGCAATATGGTGAAACCTTGTCTCTACCAAAAATACAAGAAATTAGCCAGTGTGGTGGTGTGCATATGTGGTCCCAGCTACTCAGGAGGCTGAGATGGCAGGATTGCTTGAGCCTGGGAGGTGAAGGTGGCAGTGAGCTACGATTGTGCCACTGCACTTCAACCTGGATGACAGAGTAGACTCCATCTCAAAAAAAAAAAAAAAAAGATGAAGAAGAAGACTTTATATTGCCCTCCAAAAATCTGCCTTCATTGAACTGCAAGGAGGAGAGCAGCATCCACTGAAGGTCTGGATCAGGAAAAGCTGCAAAAAGATCCATTCACTGTGAGGATGGCCCCTTTGAAGATGCTGTGGAAGATACTACTCCACCTGATATTTCAAAAGAGAACTCCTGGGAAAACGTCTGAATGGTGATGGTTTTACTGAGCAATGGGATGCTTTGTTTTTGTGGTCTCTTCCGAACAAGATACTTAGTGTTTCTGATGGGTTCCGGTTGTTGTGTTGCTAGCTCAGGCAGGCAGAGAGATTGGCTGAGCCACCTGCAGAGAAAGTGTGTTGGTTGTGGGAGGCTCACTCATTTAGATTTCCATTTTAGTTTTCCTTTCGGGATTGGCTCCCACCATTAATGTTATGTATCACTATAGGCTACTCACGTCCTTTTTTGAACAAGACCTCCTATAAAACAACTCAGTAAAAGAATGTTCAAAAACATAGTCATGGAGAGACAGCTGGAGCCCGTGGGCCAGTGAGATTCTGCTATAACCAAGCAAACAGCCCTCTTGCAGAATTTTATTTCTATCCGGACCTTCAGATGCCCCACTATGACCTGAAGGGTTATCATTACTATATCTAAATACAAGTGGGAAGGACAGATGAAAGTATTCTTCTACTAATAAGTCCATTAGTCCTTTCTCATCTCCGGGATCCTTCTGAGACAATTCTGTAGAATCTTTGTGTTGGTGTGGATCTCAGAGTGAGTAATGCCCTTTGTTTTTCTCCTGATGGGGAGGATCACGGCCACTGTGTGCCATCTCAGTTGGCATCATTTGCTGTTTCCATTATGAAGCGTCTGGGGATGCCCTTCAGCACACTCTTATTGGACAGGCCCGCTGGTCCTCTATCCATTGTAGCTCATAGGCATTCAGAGAGTGAAACTACTCTGGGTAAAACACTGCCCTCCTTTTCTCACTTTTGCCTTCATTCCTGGCTGTTAAAAGGTCAGCCAATGCATTTCACCACCGTCATCAGTAGAACATTTCCACCATTTCTGGAAAAGCACCTTTCCACTTTTTCAGAGAGGGATTTTACAAAGGCACTTTTGGATCCCTTTTCAAAATTTACCTCCCTACCCATTCAAACACAGGCATATATTTATGGAAGGTTTTCTATGTGTCAGCAAATGTGCGAGGGAGATTAAAAACCCTGCTTACTACCCAGGAGTTTGACTTACAGCTGAAAATGAGATCCACTTCCAAAAGGTAAGGACAGAAAGACTTGGAAATTAGATGTGGGCACTACTCCTAGTTCTACGTCTGGCTATCAACTATTGACAGGTCACACTTTCTTGGCTTCAGGGACCAAGTCTATAAAATGAGGGTAATAATGATTATTTCACTGAGCTAGGATAAACTAACATTACCTACTATGAACTATACAGTAGCCTTAATAGTAGCCTTAATCACTATATAGAGTAGCCTTAATGACCTACTATGAACCAAGTATTGGCAAGTAGGTACTGATGTTTCCCCCATATTACAAAAGAAGAAACTGAAGCACAGAGATGACAGGCCCAAAATCATGACACCAATAAACGTGAGTTCCAGGATTTCTACCTGGGTTATGTAACTCCAGAAACAATCTGTTCTCCTGCAGCTCCTGGAACACAGTGGCCCTCACGCACATGTGTTTGCGTTTTCCCTCTGCTTTGTTTTCCTCTGCTTTGTATATTTCTTCTCTTCTCCCCTCCTTTCCTCAGTGTGCTTAGAGAAAAGGTCTATGAAAGACACATTGCATGCTTCTAACGATTCCGTTTTCTCTTGAATTCCTCTTCACCAGTACTAATAATACCTAGCACTCAGAGAACCCAACCATGATCGATTTTACAGTGACCTGGAAATTTCCTCCATCTATTCCTGGCCTTGGGGCAGAACCTCACAAAAATTTACTGTAGAAGATAAACTTCTCCTCTACTCTGAAAGCCCCTGGAAAATCCCATAGGCTTCATCTGTGACCTACATTCTTAAGTTCAAGTGCATAAATAACTCCGGTGGAGAAAGCAGATGGGAGCTATTGTCTAAAGATGTAGGAGGTGGGCTTTGAAAGGCCAAAGCACCTGAATCTTTAGGACCTTGCTACTAAGTGTGGCTCCCTGATCAGCATCACCTGGGAGCTTGTTAAAGCTTCAGACTCTCAGGACTCACCCTAGACCGACTGATGGGTCATCTGCATTTAAAACTGACTCATGTGCCCATGAAAGTATGAGCGCTGCTGCTCTAGGAAGAGGTAGAAGGAAGTGTGGAATGAGCAGGGAAGTGCATGTCCACCCTATAAACTGTGATAGAGAGTAGATGAGCCCCACTTTACACAAATGAGTGACTGGTGAATAAACAGTACAGAAATTAAAGGGGATTTTAAGAAATATTAACAATTAAAAAATACTGCTTGCATAGACAAATTAAAAACATAGGCAATGCATAAAGTGAGGTGAATCAACCTGCACCCTGAGGACGCTACCATGATCACAGAACTGTTGGATATATTACTTCCTTTGTCATATGATATTTTGATTATATGTGTTTGTTTCTTTAAGAATGTGGATCTCTGTGAGGTAAAAGTGTGTACATTATTTCTCCTTGCATTCCTAAAGGCTGATAATCAATGTTTTAGTAGTGAATGAGGCCGTATGTGGTGGCTCATGCCTGAAATCCCAGCACTTTGAATGGCCAAGGCAGGATCACTTGAAGTCAGGAGTTTGAAAACAGCCTGGCCAACACCGTGAAACCCATCCCTACTAAAAAAATACAAAAATCAGCTGGGTGTGGTAGCATGTGCCTTTAGTCTCAGCTATTCAGGAGACTGAGGCAGGAGAATCACTTGAACTGGGGAGGCAGAAGTTGCAATGAGTGGAGACTGCACTACTGCACTCCAGCCTGGGTGACAGTGAGACTATGCCTCAAAATAATAATAATAATAAAAAATAATGAAAAAGACTGGTTCAGCAATGGTGAAGTAAGGATCTCCTAAAGTCCTCTCTTCCTTAACAGCCACCCAAAAACTTTTTCAGATCTCTAAAAATTAACAAGAAGTTGGAACAATCTGAGTGTTTATTTTTTAAAAATTGGCTGAATTGGTAACAATGCATTTTGTTTCATTTTAATTTGCTTAATCCTATTCCTCCAATGTCCTTCCACCTCATGATGGCCTTAAAAACCAATGGCTCCAAAAATCACAGTGAAAATAAGCAGCCCATAAGCATCTGGAGGAGACAGAATGGAGGTGGACTTCCTCCAAAACCCAATTCCCAGGTAGCTGTCATCAGTTGTTCTTTCTGGTGATTCCCTGAAAACTTCCACTTACAGGACTTGTCTATATTTGACCTGACTCAGAACTTTCTCAAAAAGAGTAGACTTTTCCCCGCCAGAGAAGTTTGTTGAAAACAGTCAGCAGCAATTGTTAAACACTGCAGGTGCCTAAGCTAGCAATATGAGTTGGGGAAAATAACAAGTTAACCAAAAAACTTAAAAGGAAAATCTGTGCTACAGGGATTTGCCTACATAGCCCTGGAAACCTAGAAGACCAATTGCATATCTTGTCTAGGGCTGGGCACACACCCAGGGCTAAGTGCATACCCAATAAAGACCTGAGAAGTCCCTAAGCTCTCACCTTTTGATGATTTTAAGACTCTAAGTAAGATGTGAAAACAAAGGTGGAGTTATAAACTAGCTGCCTGAGCATTAAAATTATGCCCTGTCATGCACATAGAGACTCTTATCAATGGCTGAAAGACTTATTGGTCCCAGGAATTTATGACAATTCCTGTCCAATAATTAGCTGACCATTAAACTAACTGTACAGAGACTTAAGTGGGTACACATGAAAAAGAATACAGACATTACAGTATTAATTCAGAAAATTCATTTAAAAATTACATCAACAACAATGAAACCTGGGGTATCTAATTTCTAAAGTTGACACATTTTATTTAAAATGTCCAGTTTCAAAAACAATGAGCTATGCACAAAACAAAATGCATTATCTATATCCAAGAAAACAAACAAACCAAAAGACCAGTCAATAGAAAATTGTCAAAATAAAAAAAGAAAGTTGTCTGTGAGGAAGCCAAGATGTAGAACTTACTAGACAAAGATTTTATGCCTACTACCTTATATATACAAAACATGAATTGAAACCACATACAAGAACTAAAGAAAATATTAAAACAATGTCTTACCAAATAGGTTATATTGACAAAGATGTAATCTATATGTAAAAAATAAATAAGTGAAATAAAAAATTCATGAGAAGTCAACTTTATGCTTGAGCTGGAAGAAGAAAAATAAGCCAACTTGAAGATAAGTCCATTGAGATTATTCAAATCGAGGAACAAAAAGAGTAAAGAAAAGTAAATAGAGCTCTAGAGACCTGAAAGACACCATCAAGTATAGCAACATATGTATATGGAAGTTCCAGAGGGAGAGGAGTGAGAGAAAGGGTCAAAAGCATTTGAAGAAATATGGCTGAAAACTTCCAAAATCTGATGAAAAATATTAATCTAAACACCCAAGAAGGTCAATGAAGTCCAAGTAGATAAAGTCAGTGAATCAGAGCTAGATACCACATAATAAAACTCTTAATAGACAGAAACAGAGAATTTTGAAAGCAGCAAAAGAGAAACAACTCATCATATATAAGATTGGTCCTCAATAAGATTAACAGTTGATTACTTATCAGAAACCAAGGAGGCCAGAAGAGCATGAGATGACATATTTAAAGTGCTGAAAGAAAAATACTGTAAACCAAGAATTCTACATTTAGCAAAACTATCCTTTAAAAATGAAGGAAAAATTAGGACATTTCCAGATTTAAAACAAAACAAGCACAAACAAAAGGCAGAGAATTTGTTGCTTGCAGACCTTCACTACAAGAAATATTGAAAGGAGTCTTTTAGGATGAAAGAAAAGGACATTAGTAACCCAAATCCACATAAGGAAAGAATGAAGGTAACTACATAGTTTACATATACATAGTTTACATATACATTTTTTGTTTGCAGTGCTTTTTTCTCTATCTGACTTAAAAGACAACCCATGAAGAAATAATTATAAATGCTTGTTTGTGAGCATGCAATGTATAAAAGATATACTTTTTATGACAATGCTAGCACAAAGAAGCGAAGAGTGAATGGAGCTATATAGAAGCAAAATTTTTTGTAAACTATCAAAATGATATTGGTATTAATCTGAACTAGATTATGATAAATTAAAAAAATTAATTTAATCCTCAGAAAATAACTTTAAAAGTAGTTAAAGAAAAAGGAGAATTAAAGCAGTGCACCAGACAATCTATTTAATAGAAAAAAAAAAATAGACAGTAATGAAAGAATGGAAGACCAACAAAGACATTAGACATATAGAAAACAAATAGCAAAAAGGCAGATGTAAGTTTTAGAGTATCAGTTATTACATTAAATATGAACAGATTAAATGCTCCAATCAAACAGAAGAATTTAGAAAAATGGACACAAATCATGATAAAACTATATGCCGTCTATAAGAGACAGTTCAGACTGGACATGGTGGCTCACACCTGTAATCCCAGCACTTTGGGAGACTGAGGTGGGTGGATCTCGAGGTCAGGAGATGGAGACCATCTTGGTCAACATGGTGAAACACTGTCTCTATTAAACATATATATATAAATTAGCTGGGTATGGGGGCATGTTGCCTGTACTCCCAGCTATGCAGGAGACTGAGGCAGGAGAATCACTTGAACCGAAGAGGCAGAGGATGCAGTGAGCTGAGATCGTGCTACTGCACTTCAGCCTGGTGACAGAGTGAGACTCCATCTCAAAAAGAAAAAAAAAAAAAAGAGAGACACAGTTGAGATTTAAAAACATAAAAAGATTAAATACAAACTATAGAAAAAGATATACTATCCATATAGTAACCAATAGAGAGTGGAGTGGCCATAATAATATCAAACAAAATAGACTTAAATACAAAAACTGTTACACCACAGAGCATTTTATAACGATAAGAGTTAATCCATTAGAAGACATAACAATTATAAACATGTATGCAAGTAATAACAGAGCCCCAAAATACATAAAGTAAAAAGAATCAAATTCAAGGGAGAGATAAATACTTTAACAAGAATCACTGGTGATTACAATACCCTAAACTTAATTAATGAATACAATTTCTAGAAAGAGTTCAACAATGAAACAGGAGACTTATACAATGGTATAGTTAGACTAGACATAACAGACAACTACAGAACAATCCACCCAACAACAGCAGAATGTACATTCGTCTCAAGCACACATGAAACATTTCCCAGAATATACCATATGTTGGACCATAAAACAGATTTCAAAAAGATAAAAGAATTGAAATAATACAATATATGTTCTCTAATCACAATGTAATAAAACTAGTAATCAAAATTAAAAATTTGAGAAATTCATTAATATATACAAATAATAATAATACACTCCTAAATAATCAAGGGGTTGGAAATAAAAGTCACAAAGGAAATTAGAAAATACTTTGAAATGAATGAAAATGAAAACACAACATTATGAGATACAGCAGAGCAAGTGCTTAGAGAAAAATTTACAGTTGTAAATGTCTATATTCAAAAAGAAGAAATGTCTCAAATAAATTACCTAAACTTCCACCTTAAGAAACTGGAAAAAGAATAGCAAATAAACCCTAAAGTAGGCAGAAGAAAGAAAATAATAATGACTAGGGCAAATAAATGAAATAGAGAATAGGAAAACACCAGAGAAATCAATAAAACCATAAATTTATTCTTTGAAAAGGTCAACCAAATTCAAATGACAAAGAAAAAAGATCAGGTGACTCAATTTACTAAAATTTGGACTGAAATAGGAAACATTTCTAGTGATCTTAAAGAAATAAAGAGAATTATAAGAAGACGCTGTGAATAACTGTATGTCAAAAAGTTAGATAACCTAGACAAAATGAACAGATTCCTAAGAAGACAAAAAGTATTAAAACTGAGTTAAAAAGAAATAGAAAATTTGAATAGGCTATAGTAAATATAGCTATTAAATTAGTAACAACAAAACATCCTTGCCCCATGAAAAAGAGTATGATCAAATGCCTTCACTGATGATTTCTACCAAACATTAAAAGAAAAATCAATAGTAATATTTCAAAAATTCTTCTCCATACCCGGAAAAAGAGAAAATATTTCCCAACTCATTTTATAAGGCCAGTATAATAACAAAACCAGATAAAAATGTCAAAAAAACCTACAGACCAATATCCATTATGAATATAGATACAAAATTCCTCAATAAGATACCAGCAAACTCAATTCAGTAACAAATAAAAAAGTTTATACACCATGACCAAGTGAGATTCATCCCAGGAATGCAAGGTTGATCCTGCGAAATCAGTCAATGGAATACATTGCATGTTAATAGAATAAGAAACATCAAACCCCCACATGAGTATTTCAATAAATAGAGAAAGCACTGACAAAACATACCATTTTTCAAGGGAAAAATACTCAACAAATTATTCGTCCATTCAACCATCCATCCATTCAATCATATTTCATCCTCTTACTCATTCTTTTATTATTGAGATATAATTCACATAAAATAAAATTCACTCTTAAGGTGTAAAATACAGTGGCTCACAAAGTTGAGCAACCATCACCGCTATGTATTTTCAGAACATTTTCATCACTCCAGAAAAAAAAAAACCCATACCAATTCACTATGTCCAACAGCCCGAATATTTAAGTAGCTACTAAGGAGGCCAGAAAAAAAGAAACTGGGACTAGGAATATGCAGGCAATTCAGCTCTGTATCTGGCATTGAGAAAAGTAGGGCTTTGGATAGGATACCCTAAAACCAGGATCTGTTTGGATGTATTGGTTTCCTCTATGAAGACTGAGTTGCCTTCTTTTCTTTTTTATTTATTTATTTATTTATTTATTTATTTATTTATTTATTTATTTGCCATGCCTCCTGGTGCAGCTGCCTTCACATATGCCTGCGTCTCTACCCCAGTCGAGGCTGCATGCCTCACCCAGTGGGGCTCTGCACTGCTAAACGGACCTGCAGGATTCCACTCAGCTGTTCCCGTTTCTCATTGTGCCAGTGTGGCCTGAGTCTCTCATGCATCTTTTGTTCTCTGACTGGCTCACTTCCTCATCCTCAGCTCTGGGGAGCTTCCCAAATGGTGGGGAATGTTCTGAAGCTTGGAATAGAAAGGCAGTATGCAGTCTTCCCTTGGCTGGCTGCAAGAAAGAGGCAGGTGGCAGAATGTGTGGGTGACAGAGGGGACCAAGCTGGCAGGAGCAGATGTGACTGGAGGACAAGGAAGTGCAATAGTAGAGATGGTCTGTGAGGGGGGCTTTGACTTTGCTGCCCCCACTGTGAATCTCCATGTTTCCAGCCTTCACCTGCATGAACCCTGGGTGTTGATGCCAACACCCTGCTTGGGAATGAGGCTGCTCTGCAAGTTGGCATCTAGGCTACAGAATAAAATTCTTCTGTGTAGTAACAGGGATGGAACTAAAATGAGGTAAGTGAGAAATTCACTTTGGGCACAAAGTTTAAGAGGGTACTTGTGCACAAATGCTCATAGCTGCATTAATCCTAATAGCTTCAAAGTGGGCAAAACCCAAACACCCATCAACAGATGAATGGATAAACAAAACATGGTATGTCCATATGATGAATCATTATTTGGCAATTAAAAAGAATAAAGTGCTGACACATGCTACAATGTGGATGAACCTTGAAAGCATTAAGGTAAGGAAAGAGGTGGAACATGTGTACAATTCATCATATTGTATGATAGAGTACGATAACATCTATACAAATATTCATAATAGGCAAATCTAGAGACCAAAAGTAGATTAGTAGTTGCTTTTGGCTGCCACTAATTCAGGGGATGGGGGAGTGATACTCAAAGGGTATGGAGTTTCTTTTTGGGATAGCAAAATGTCTAAATTTGACTCTAGTTATGGTTAAACAACTCTGAGAATTTTTTAAAAACACTAAATTATACACTTTAAATGGGTGAACTGTATGGTATGTGAATAATATCTCAATAAAGATGTTAAAAAAACAAATTTAAAGGGGTGCCAAAGATCTCAGCAATCAAGGTAAATAATATTTGAATGCAATAAAGTCTCGATGAAGGTGTCAGGGAGGGCTTTAAAAAACAAGAAACCTCTGAGCCAAGCGATTCAGGATGGCAAGAGTAGGATAAAGGCACCACAGGTAGTGGAATAATGTGTATAAAGGTAAAGAGGCAGGAAGGGGTAGACCACAGTGAAGGGGTGGAATTTCTAGCAGCAGTTTTTTACCTTGATATGCTCTTGAGGGTGGAGACATGAGCTAAGGAGGGTGGGAACAAAAAACAGAAGGCACTGAGTTCCCCATGACACCATGACATTGTTACACCCATCTTGGACGGATATAAAAGAAAAAGAAATGTCTGTCTGTTTTGTTAGTTGGGTTTTCGGTTTTATATGTTGAAGAATAAGTCTAACTGAAACACCAGCATTCACCATGTACTGAGTTCCTACTATGTGACACTGATCTACTAAATCCTTTAGATGAATTGACTCATCAACGAGTCTGAGTCCTACAGCTATTGTCCTCATTTTAGTCGAGGGACCTGAAGCTCTGAGGAGTTGAGCAACTGTCCCAGATTCCATGCTTACTCGGAGGTGGATCTGGAATTTAATCTCCATCTATCTGATCCCAAAGCCAAAACTCCCGCCACTGCTCTGTAACTGTCTCCCACTGAATGTAATTAAGCTGGCATCACACACTCTTTCCTATTGTGCTGGCCTCACTGTAGTTTAGATGGTGACCTTATGTCTGACTGCAGACCACTCCTCCCGGATGCTCCAGCTCTTACAGCTCAGTCCCTGGCATATGCCTGGTAACCTATCCACTCCTAGGCAGTGATCTCAGACTCTGTGTGTTTTCTCTGAGACCCCTCTTAAGGGCTGACTTCCTGGAGCCTGAATCCCATCTCGGGCCTGGGGCCCTGATTCCCCTCGACAGGCTTATCTGATGCTGATGGCTCCACCCTACGGCCCCATTACTGTCCAGTTCCCTAAAGTGTGGGCAAGTGCTGTCCCAAGGACACTGGTTCATCAGGCTACTGCTAAGGCTGCCTCCTGAGGCTGGGGCTGGATGAGCTTGTCCATTACTCAAAATGGCCAGAAGCAGATGAAGGCAGAGTCCATCTAAGCAGACTCTAAAATTTAATCCACCATATGGTCCAAAGAAAAACTTGTTGACAAAAGTCAAAAGTGGTAAGTGACTGCAGAAACAAAGAATGACGGGGAAACAAAATCAGAAAGAAAAAAAACAACCCAGAGCTTTTGCAGTGGGGATGTAGAGGCTCCTTCTTCATTAGTGGCTCAGATTAGAATAGCAGCCTCAGTTCTTGGCCAGCCTGTGGGAATATCTGTGACTTCATCTTGGGCTCTCAGTGTTGATCCCTTCCTCTGTCTCACTCCTTGGACATGGTGCATTCTTACTTGACTGAAGATCTCCAGCTCTTCAGGTCACCCTGAGCCACCTCTTATCTCACCCTGTGACCCCAGCCTCTTTACTCCACCCAGTTCTCCTTATGTAACCTGAGAGCTTACTGTGCTTTCAGCACAAAGTCCAGCACTTTCATAGTAGCTAGCATGGCCCTCACTAGGGTCCAACATGGTAAATATCACCATCCCAGCGTTGGACACTGAGGTACAGTTCAGTGACTTGCTCAAGTTGACCCAGCTAGCAAGTGGTGAAATTGGGATTCAAACTCAGGGTTGTCTGCCTCTAAAACCTATGCTTTTGACCATTAAGCTGTACTTGCTATGTCATTTTCGTCTTCAAATCTCCCCCAAGCCAGCCACTGCATGACACACTCAGTTTCTGCCCACAGGTACTTGTCCACAGGTCGTTCAACAATTCTGGGCTGGAATGGCCCCAGGTAATTATTTACTATTGAGCTGTGCAGAATAGAGACAGAGCCCTACTTCACCAGCTCCCAGCTATCAGGAAGGGCCACGTACTGGGGTCATCTCCCCAAACCTTCCTGGACATTTTATGAAAATACCTGGGGCTCGCCAAGGCTGCTGTGCAGTGAGTCCAGTGGGCAGGCATGAGATGGGCCTATTGGGAGAATCGATGGGAAGAAATGGAACTTTCAGACAGACAGTGGCCTCCAGGCAAGGGTTCCTACTTGAATTCCGTATCAGAATCTTCTGTAGAACTTCATAAAACCCTACATGTGCCAGGAGTCCCATCCTAGAAATTCAAATACCATGCACGTCTGGGCAGGAGACCATTTAAGGGAATGGAAAGCAGATCCCATTTGTCTGGCTTTAAATTCGTGCTCTACCTCTGACTAGCTGAATGGCCTTGAGTAAGTTATCTCACTTCTCTGAGCTCAGGTTCTTCATCTATATTTCAGGATAATAACTTACAGGGTTTTTGTGAGTGTTAAAGAAACTTAGAATACAACCTGGCCCTAAGTAAGCATGTAAGGGTGAGTTGTTATTATTACCTGTTAGCTCTAGCTATAAAATTCTTCATAAATTAGTTGAGAACTATGGCAAAAGGAAAAAGCAGGCATAGTTGAAAAACCCAGACTTGGGCTCAGACACACCTGTGAGTTGTGTGACCTTGGGCAAGCCACTTTACCTCTCTGAGCCACAGCTGTCCCACTTGTAAAATGGGAATAGCTACCATGTAGGGCTGTCAGAAGGACTTGTGGTAATAAAGGTACAGGTCCTGGCACAGCACTCAGCACATAGTACATGCTCAACAAATCACAGGTAATATTGTTAAGGCATTCTAGAATAGGAGCTTAGCTAATTTCAACTGGGTCTGGTGCTTTTAAAATTTCAGTAACTATTTATCCTCTTTGCCTAGATGAAATAGGTCCTCCGTATTTCCAAACAGGAAATTCATATTTGCTTGTAACAGCAAGGCCATCCACCATCAAACAGTATGCTTAGAACTTGAGGTGGGAGGTGTTAATGGTGCAACTTCAATTCCTTGGCAAAGAGTCTACCCATCACTTCCAGGTTTTCCTAGCATACTTAAACTGCAAGAGAAGGAAAAAGCATGGCATTATTCACAGAATCCACTGCTTCTACAGAGTTCATGTCCCTGATGTTTCTTGCTATTCCTCCTAAGCCCTAGACAATGTCTGGGACACAGAGACAGTTGCTATGGAGATGGGGGCTTTTCCCACAGGGGCAGCCAATAATAAACTCTTGTTCAGAAAGGCTTATGTGTCACACACTCTGCATCAGTATGGCAGATTTTAGCAGTGAAACACGTAAATTGTTCAAATTGACGTCACGGCACATCACAGCTGGCCTCTGTGTCTACAGCTCATAAAGAACTTAGCTCATCCAGCTTTAAATGGCCTCATGTGTCAGCTTATCTTAAATACATCCCTCCCTTTTTTCCTCCCTAGAGCAAAGTGACGAATGAAACACCCATACGCACACTTTCTGTTAGCGTGTTTTTCTCTCCATCCTGTCTTCATCTAAATGGTAAGGTCCTTGAACTTGAAGAATTCACCTTTCACTTCCCTCACCTTCCTACAGTCCCCTGTTGGCAGACCAAAGGTAGGCAACCTCCTTCAGCCATCACATGCCAGCTGTGGACTGTTGCCAGGCAATTTATCTCTCAGAGTCATGGATTTCTCCTGTAAAAGTGGAGTTAAATGTAGTACCTTCCAAAGTGTAGTTAGGAATGAATGATGCCATTTATGTAAAGTACCTTTCAGACAGTAAGACCTAATTCAATGCTGTCTCAAAATCATTATTTACAGTCAAAGCGTTTGTTGATTGACTTGATGATCGGTGGACAGATTTCTCAGGATATGTTCTTTGCAGAGGCAGAACAGAAAAGTTATCAAGCATTGTAAATAATGGAAGACTAATAATCTCTTGGCCACCTCAGGGGACTGGGGGAGATGTGGATAGGGGACAAACACAAGCATCTCTTCTAAGCTAGGAGCCAAGAGCATATCTTTTCAAGTAATACGTCACAAGTCACTCTGTAAATGAGGTATTACAGTCACTGTTTCACAGATGGAAAAATGGGAAAAGGCTAGACTGCAAGCTCATCACAGCCTGTTTTTTATACTTTTTGGACACTCATACAGCCAATCCCAGCCTGCCTTGCAGTAGGTATGGCCAAAGGGATGAGAGGGAATGTACTTTGTTTGGATCCAGTGCATCAGACCTGCTACACACACCTTCCCACACTCTTTCCCCTTCAGCAGAATTTAGAAGGCTCCAGAGGCCAAGAGTAGGGTTTCTCAAACTGGAGCTGTGTCAGAATCTCTGGAAGACATGTGAAAGCCCAGACTGCTGGAACACACTCCGGACTTTCTGATTCAGCAGGTCTGGAGTGAAGCTGAAGAATCTGCCTGTCTAGCAAGCTTCCCAGGTAATGCTGTTGGTCCAGGACCACAGCTGGAAAACTTCTGTTCTAGGGCATAGCAGAGCCACCAGATGAAAAGTACCTGGGTCCCTGTATCACCATATGGTGTAAAGCCTCCCACTTTATTTTTATTACATATAGAAAATTTCAGGATTTATTTTTTATAGCAGCTAGCAGGACTCTAGACAAGGAAGGCTAAAGAAAATATTTTCTCCATGTAAAAAATGGGTGGCTTTATAGAAAACAAAAGCCTCTGAAGGGAAGTAAGGAACCCTGGGTTTCATAACCAGACTGCATCACCTCGAGTCCTTCAGTAAACACCAATACGATTTCCATTGACTGCAGTCATAATACCAAGTGCCACCTTCAAATTCCACTGAACATAAAAAATGGCTACAATCCACTATAAAAGACTGGCAAAAAAACAAAATTGCCCACTTAACCAAGGTCCCTAATTATGTTAAAACTTCAACACTGGAATGCAGCCATAATTCTTCCTCCTGATTCCCACTGCCATTATCTCGACTCTAGAGTAAACATTGTGACTGAGAGGTATTGCCCACTTCCTCTGTGCCAGGCACTATTTAAGGTCTTTGCGTGTATCCTGGCACTTAGTCCTAACATGTATTTCCTGGAGGTGTTGTAATGGTTTCTGCTGACAGCTTGCAGATTAATCTTCTCAGCAATACTTTGAACATGTCACTCTCCTAATCAAAACCTTGGGGCCTTTTTATGGCCTACGGTGCAAAGTCTAAACTCCTCAGCATGCCCTTAAATTCTCTCCAAAATCTCATACATAACTACTTGTCAATCTTAAACTCTTATTACAATCTGCATCAGTGACTCACAGATATTAATGTATGTATCAGAACTCCCTTGAAGGCTACTGAAAGGCAGATGCCCAGGTACCACTGAAATCTCCTTAATGAAAATATTTGGTGATAGCTCAGGAATCTACATTTTTAATAGACTATATTCTAGAACATTTTAAGTTAACAAACAGCAAAAATAATCAGAAAATACAGAGATGTATATATCCCTGTCCCCAGACACGCATAGCCTCCCCAACTCTCAGCACCCTCAACTAGCACGGCACATGTTACAACTAATGCACTGACAGAGACACATCACTATAACTCAGAATCTATAGTTCACATTAGGGTTTACTCCTGCTATTGTGCATTTCATGGGCTTTGACAAATGTATAATGACATGGATCCACTACTACAGCA
Organism: Cacajao melanocephalus; assembly: GCA_963573385.1. NCBI lineage: Eukaryota > Metazoa > Chordata > Mammalia > Primates > Pitheciidae > Cacajao > Cacajao melanocephalus. The sequence continues at coordinate 48,060 of CAUYLG010073781.1, read as the reverse complement.
CCATCCAGAATAGATACACTGATCTAAAAATCCTACGTCCCCCGCCTATTCATCCCTCCCTGCTCCCTCCTCGCCAGCAACCAATGTTCTTTTTAGTATCTTCATAGTTCTGTCTCTTCTAGAATGTCATACAGTTGGAGTCACATAGTATGTAGCTTTTTTTAGATTGGCTTCTTTCACCTAGTAATATGCATTTAAATTTCCTTCGTATCATTTAATGGCATGATAGCTCTCTTTGTTTGAGATGGAGTCTCACTCAGTTGGTCACCCAGTGGCACGATCTTGGCTCACTGCAACCTCCGCCTCCAGGTTCAAGAGTTTCTCCTGCCTTAGCCTCTTGAGTAGCTGGGATTATAAACATGCATCACAACACCTGGCTAATTTTTGTATTTTTAGTAGAGACAGGGTGTCACCCTATTGGCCAGGCTGGTCTCAAACTCCTGACCTCAAGCAATCCACCAGGCTTGACCTCCCAAAATGCTAGAATTACAGGCATGAGCCACCGCGCCGGCCAGCTCATTTCTTTCTAGTGCTAATGAACAGTACATTGTCTGAATATGCCGGCATTTATTTATCCACTCATCTACTGAAGAACATCTTGGTGGCTTCCAATTTTTAACGATTATAAATAAAGCTGCTATAAACATCCATGTGCAGGTTTTTGTGTGAACATCAGTATTCAGCTTCCTTGGGTAAATACCAAGGAGCACAATTGCTGGATCATATGCTAAGAATATGTTTAGTTTTGTAAGAAACTGTCAAACTGTCTTCCACAGTGGCTGTGCCATTTTGCATTCCCACCAGTGATAAATGAGAGTTCCCGTTGCTCCACATCCATGCTACATTTGACATTGTTGGTGTTCTGGATTTTGGCCATTCTAATAAGTGTGGAGTGGCATTTTATTTTTGTTTTAATTTGGATTTCCCTGATGCAATGTATGCATATGTATCCTGTGGAACATCTTTTCATATACTTATTTGACATCTGTATATCATCTTTGGTGAGGCACCTACTAAGGTGTTTGGTCCACTTTTTAAATGGGTCATTTGTTTTCTCTGTATATTTGGACAACAGCTTTTTATCAAATATGTTCTTTTGCAAATCAGACAGTCTGTGCTTGTCTTTTCATTCTCTTGACCGTGTCCTTCTCAGAGAAGACATTTTTCATTTTAATGAAGTCCAGTTTATCAATTCTTTTTCATAGGTCATGCCTTTGGTGTTGTGTTAAAAAATCATTACCATACCCAAAGTCATCTAGATTTTCTCCTATGCTTCCTCCTATAGTTTTGCATTTTACATTTAGGTCTGTAATCCATTTTTAGTTAATTTTTTGTAAAGGATATAAAGTCTGTGTTTAGATTCCTTTTTTTTTTCTTTTTTTTTTTTGGCATGTGGATATTTGGTTGTTTAGCACCATTTGTTGAAAAGACTATCTTTTCTTCATTGTATTGCCTTTTCCAGAATCTGCATTTTTAACCAACTCTCTTTGATTTTGGTATATTTAGTCTAAAGACCCACACATTGAAAGACATGGTTTTTTATACATCAACTTATCGTTACTCATGAGCATTAAAATAACTGAGCCCTCCTATTGCCAATTAGACTTCATATCAGAGAGAAATGACCTCATAGTTTGCTATGACAGCTAGCATTGTCTTAACTAAGAAAGAAATCTTGTCTTCCCCATTAGACCCTGGGCCTCTTAAAACAAGGGCCCAGTCTCGGTAGCCCTTATATATTTCTCACCTCCTTCTGACCTACCCTCTCTCTATGACAGCCAGACTTAGTGCAAGAGCTGGTAGAGAGCAGGGGCTCAAGAGTATTTGTTGAAATAAAATTTCTGTCTTTAGCATTCAGTCGACAGCCAGATTGGGTGGGGGTAGGGCAAAAGGATGCAGCTCCCAATGCAGACATATCTATATTACTAGAAAATTTACAGTTTGATCACCAGCTCCAAAGTGGTTAGTTGTTGAGTGGTTTTCAAGTGGTCCATTTTCTATGGGAACAGCTTTCTCTAACCTTCCCACTTTCTTATTAAACACCGGCAGCTTCCCTGTGATTTCTAAGCTTTATGGTTCTTCTGAAAAAAAATTAAGCAGAGTTTATTATTCAGCTTTGGCAAAGTCATCAAAGAAAGCTTTAACTTGATGCTTCCATTAAAACTTTGGCAATGGGCGTTGACACTGCCAGATTGAAACTAGCGGTGGGGAAGTGGCTGCTTTTCTAAGAATACCAAGTTAAGAATTCTCCAGCTTCCAACTACATGAAAGAGAATCTCCATATGCAGGGAGTCCTAGTCACAGACATTTTATTGCAGAAACGGGTACATTTTGTTTTCCAAACATGCTTGGCTGAGGCTGTCCTTCTAAGAGCTGTGTGTAACAGAAGGCAAAACCTGCCCCACCTCCCTCCCTTTATCTCTAACTCTGGGCAGGACTTTGATCCTCTTTGTGCCTCAGTACCTTCATATGTAAAATAAAGAGTCTGGATTCAGGGACTGGTAACTATAGCCTATGGGTCAAATCTAGTATGCGTCTTGCTTTTATAAATAAAGTTTTATTGGAAGACAACTACACCCATTCCTTCAAGTATTGTCTAAGGCTGCTTTTTTTGTTCTTTACCAAGTTAGAGTTGCATAGCAGCAAAAGAGGCCCACCATGTCTGAAATATCTACTATATGTATTTTTACAGAAATATTTGCCAGAATGTTTTTGTTACAGAAGATTATTTTTACAGAATATTCCTTTACAGAAATAATTTGCCAACTCCTGGACTGCACCCTTTTGATTGTAAAAATTTAAAAGAAAGTTCATTCACTCATGTATTTGTTCATACTGAATTTGCATATTTGGGATGGGGCCCAGGGATATTTATCTTAACAAATTCCACAGGAGATGTGTCTGCAGTCTGTGCATTAACATTTGAGAAGTGCCGGTCCAGGCAATTGTGTTGCAGTGATTTGTGAGCCTCTTAGTGACTAAGAAAAGATAAGGAGGAGTGAGGTGGTTACACATTTCAGCAAGCATGTATTGTGCCCTGATGATGCAGAAGGCTAACTCTTCTAGGCACTGCAGATACCGAAGGAACAACCAGGACAACCCCACTGCTATCATGAAGCTCATGTTATTTCCATGAACCCCTTAAGAGTCTGGGCATCCCAAGGCCTCAAGCAGGAGCCACTACTCCAGGACTTGGGCCAGTGCCTGATACGGGTTAGGCAAGGGTCACACTTTGTCACTTACATTATCTAACTATACCCTGAAACCCACATCATTGTGAAGTGGCTGATCAAAGGGCTAAATGGCCATGGGCCAAAATGAACGCTGCTGTGTATTACATTGGTCAGGGCCAAGAAAAAGATGGGCTTCTTCTATGACCTCCTTTGTCATATTTTATTTATTTTTTTAATTTTCAAAAACACCTCTTGAACTCTGCAACCCAGCTGGGTTCTACAGTAACTTTGGCTGCCATGCATTTCACTTCTAGTAACTTACCTTAACCTACACTGCCCACTGAGCCCTCTCTGCCCTTCACCTTCCTTTTATTATTGTACTAATTAATGTTGTTGTTTTACTGGTTTGTGGCCTTCTCAAATCTATTTGGGAAAGTAAAACTTGAAAAGGAATATAATAAATGTACTGTGGTGATGACAGAGAAAGTATTCTGCAAATATAAACACTACCATCATCTCTCCACCTCTATAGCTCTCCACCACCAGGAAGCTGATTGCCTTTCCTTTTCTGGATATGGAAAGAAGGCTGAATGATTCACTGCACCGCAGTGAGTCAAAGATGAAAACATGCAAATCCGTCACTGTGACGTCTGCTGTCAGCAGGCTGGAGATCGGAATGGGCATGGTCTTTGCTATTATCTTGACCTGGTTGATCCTTTCATGAACGCTGTTAGACAATAGTTCTTTTCATTTAGTATCTAAAAAAACTGACCTGACAGAGGGCTCAGTTCCCGGCCTGAATGGAAGCAGAGCTGAGACATTCTGCCTCTTCTGCCTAGACAGTGGCTACAGTTGTGCCTTGCGCATGTAGACTTTGCTTCCTCTCTCACTACATCTGGGTAACTACCTTGGACCTTATGTTTAATCTCTCTGAGCCTCAGTTTTTAAATCTGTAAAATGGAGAGAATAACATATGCAAAATGCCCAGTGCAGTGTCTGGCATGAAGTAGATTCACAGTGACTTGATAGTTCTCAGCCCTTCCCTACCCTGCCAATGGCAGTGTTCAATGGGAGCTGCTGGGACTCCAAGGGGATGGCTATCTATGGAGGTGAGGCTGGAATATGAGCTGTGATCAATGGACTCATGACTGGTTCATGGGCCCACATGACTGAAGCTACCATTTCTGTAGCCACTGTCTAGCTAGAAGAGTCAGAATGTCTGGACTTTGCTTCAGTTCAGGCCAGGAACTGAGCCCTCTGGCAGGTCAGTTTCCGTATTAGTCCATTTTCATGCTGCTGATAAAGACATACCCAAGACTGGGAAGAAGAAGAGATTTAATGGATTTACAGTTCCACATGGCTGAGGAGGACTCACAATCATGGTAGAAAGCAAGGAGGAGCAAATCACATCTTACATGGATAAGGCAGGCAAAGAGAGAGACCTTGTGCAGGGAAACTCCTCTTTTGAAAGCCATCAGATCTCATGAGACTTATTCACTATCAAGGGAACAGAACAAAAACACCCACCCCCATAATTCAATTACCTTCCACTGGGTCCCTCCCATGATATGTGGGAATTGTGGGAGTTAAAATTCAAGATGAGATTTTGGTGGGGAAACAGCCAAACCATATATTCCACCCCAGCCCCTGCCAAATCTCATGTCCTCACATTTCAAAATCAATCATGCTTTCCCAACAGTCCTCCAAAGTCTTAACTTATTTTGGCATTAACTCAAAAGTCCACAGTCCAAAGCCTCATCTGAGGCAAGGCAAGTCCCTTCCACCTATGAACCTGCAAAGTCAAATGCGATTTCCAGGCCCACAGTGCAAGCTACAGGTGCATCTACCATTCTGGGGTCTGGAGGCTGGTGGACCTCTTCCCATAACTCCACTAGGTGGTGCCCCAGTAGGAACTCTGTGTGGGGGCTCTGACCTCATATTTTCCTTCTGCAGTTCCCAGGCAGAAGGTATCCATGAGAGCCCCACCCCTGCAGCAAACTTCTGCCTGAAAATCCAGGTGTTTCCATCCATCCTCTGAAATCTAAGTGAGGTTTACAAACCTCAATTCTTGACTTTTGTACACCCACAGGCTCAACATCATGTGGAAGCTGCTAAGCTTGGGTCTTGCATCTTCTGAAGCCATGGCCTGAGCTGCACCTTGGCCCCTTTTAGTCATGGCTGGAGTGGCTGGGACACAGGGCACCAAGTCCCTAGGCTGCACACAGCATGGGGATCCTGGGCCCAGCCCATGAAGCCATTTTTTCCTCCTAGGCCTCTGGGCCTGTGATGAGAGGGGCTGCTGTGAAGACCTCTGACATGCCCTGGAGACATTTTCCCCATTGTTCTGGGGATTAACATTCTACTCCTTGTTGCTTATGCAAATTTCTGCAGTGGGCTTGAATTTCTCCTCAGAAAATGGGATTTTCTTTTCTAATATATTGTCAGGCTGCAAATTTTCCAAACTTTTATGCTCTGCTTCCCTTATAAAACTGAATGATTTTAACAGCACCCAGTTCACCTCTTGAATGTTTTGGTGCTTGGCAATTTCATCTGCCAGATACCCTAAATTATCTCTCTCAAGTTAAAAGTTCCACAGGTCTCTAGGGCAGAAGCAAAATGCTGCCAGTCTCTGTTAAAGCACAGCAAGAGTGACTTTTGCTCCAGTTCCCAACAAGTTCCTCATCTCCCTCTGAGACCACCTGGGCCTGGATTTCATTGTCCATATCATTATTAGCATTTTGGTCGAAGTCATTCAACAAGTCTCTAGGGAGTTCCAAACTTTCCCACATTTTCCTCTCTTCTTCTGAGCCCTCTAAACTGTTCTAACTTCTGCCTGTTACCCAGTTCCAAAGTTGCTTCCACATTTTTGGGTATCTTTTCAGCTGCACCCTACTCTACTGGTACCAATTTACTGTATTAGTTTGTTTTCACATTGCTGCTAAAGACATACCCGAGACTGGGAAGAAAAAGAGGTTTAATGGACTAACAGTTCCACATAACTGGGGCGTGCCTTACAATCATGGTGGAAGGTAAGGAGAAGCAAGTCACATCTTACATGGATGGCGACAGGCAAAGAGAGAGAGCCTGTGTAGGGGAACTCCTCTTTTTAAAACCATCAGATCTCATAAGACTTATTCACTATCAAAGAACAGCATGAGAAAGACCTGTCCTCATGATTCAATTACCTCCCACTGGGTCCCTCACACCACACATGGGAATTATGGGAGTTACAATTCAAGATGAGATTTGGATGGGGACACAGCCAAACCATATCCATTTCTTTACATGCTAAATGAGAATATGTACTATCTAACAGGGTTCACAGAAGGATCAACTAGCCTGCCACCTCTTTATACAGACTATAGTGCTGTCCTCCTTGAGCCTCCACTGTATCTAAAGCTTATGTTTCTCTTGCTCATGTTACATTTCATTCATGCATCAAACACTGATTGCATCCGATGTGCTACACACCAGGCTAGGCTCTAGACATACCTGTCTTCAAGGAACATGACCTACAGTGGCAGAGATATGTCAACACATAAATAAGAGCAAACTGTGAAATCCTCAGTGGGGTGCTTAGAAGTGGGCAGCTGTTAATATTTCTCTAAGAGATAACTTCAAGCTGGAATCTGAAGGATGAGAAGGAGTCAACCTTTTGGAGTGTGGGGTGGCTGAGGAGTTTCCTGCACAGGAGCTCTGAAACCCAGAAGAGAACAGGACTGGTCAAAAAAAGCAAAGAGGTCCAATCAGCTTGGGTGAAGGGCGAGAGGAAAGTGCAGGAGGTCATCTATCAAAGCAAGGTGGTAGGTTTCATTGGTAGTGAAAAAATGGGAGGGGCATAGGGAGGTGTCACCAGAGGGTTTTAAGTAAAGTCAGGACATGATTTTCATTTTAATAGGACCCTTTAGGAATGGCATTTGTTGAGGGTACCATGTCTAATTTTTATTTACCTCCGCAGAGAACGAACAATGGCCAACAGATAGTAGTCACTCAATAAATATCTTGGAAATAGGGGAACTGATAAAAAGAATATATAGAAAAATGTGGGAAAATGCTTTCTAAATTACAACATATTATAAATGTGAATCAGTAATTGCTATTATTTAAAGATTATTTACATGCCCTTTCAAATCAAATAGAAGCAAATTTGATGAATTTATTGCATGATCCCTTAGGGAGAAAAAGAAAGCTGTAAAATGACATAGAAGGGGGTTCCAAGCACAATCCAGTCATCATTAGCAATGGCAGAACCCCAGCCTTTGGAGGCTGCAAGGAGCCGTGAGGGTCATTTACCCCACCCTAGAGGCCCAACACCTGCCTCACAGGATCTTTATGAGCACCAGTGCAACCTTCTATATGTGCACTCATTCTCACGGGTGACACCTGCAGCCTTCTGTGGAATCGCCTGCTGAACCCAAGTAATTGAACTAAAATACTCCTATTATGAACTACAGTTTATTGAGTGCACTTACTAGAAGCCACCACACATCAAGCACTTGCACCCCGGACCTTGGGTCTTTGCATCTCATCTGATTTGCACAATTGCCTCAGTGACTGATAGGGACCACATACTAGGCCTTTGATTCTAGGACTGTTCTTTTGGCAAAGGAGGCAAACCACACAAGAACTCAATTTTTATTTTTATAAAAGTGAAAATAATTCTAGTGGCTACATTTATTGTACCCCCATCGCAGGTTAGAAATGGTTCTTGACACTTTATGTGGTTTATCTCAAGGCTTGTGCCCACTCCAGGAGGTGGGCACCCTTTGTGGGTTTTACAGAAGAGGAAGTGGAGGCACTGAGGTGTAAGTAATGCAGGAGAACTGCAGAAAGAGGAGTGGCAGGGGAGCTATCAGCAGAACCTCAGAAACATCCAGGGCAGCCTCTGTCCCTCACCAGGAAACTTGCTGTCACCTGGCTTCCCCTGCCCAGCCCCTGCAGCGGGCTCTGAGGCTTCCAGCTTAGACATTCGATGGTGGGGAGCTCATTACCTGCCCCAACCCCCAACAAGGCAGCCCATTCTAATTCCATGGGTATTTAAAACTACTTCCTTATGTTGACTCACAATGTCTCCTCTCACTTCCCTGATGTATTTTTAACCTACTCTGTTCTGGGGCTGCACTTGCATTGTTTTGAAATATCATCACAATCCTCCATGGTCAGTACCGTCCACCCCAAGACTGAATGCCGAGGAGAGTATGTGCCTCAGGGAGAAACAGGCAGAAGCAGACTTAGTCCCTACTCCACCAACCAGAGTGGGGTGACTGTGGGAAATCACTCAACCCCTGAGAGTCCATGTCCTGGTCTGTACAATGGGATAATGCCAATAATAATAACACCTGCTTTAGAGCAATGCTGTGAGGCCAAGATGTCATAATGTATATGGAATGCTGAAACAGATTCATAAATGCTCCTTCAACTTTCTCATCTTCTTAGCACAGAATGAGCCCACCACATCAAAGAGACAAATATTACCACTGAAGAAACATGCACTAAAACTGGCTTAAAGATGGCAAAAACAGAATAAACAATGATTTTTTAAAAATAAGGGAAAAAGAAACGATTAAAATTTATTATGTGCTAGACTATATACTTACCACTTTTGTGTCTTCTATGCTAAGTTTACAACCTATAAGGTAGATGCCATCAGCCTCATTTCACAAATTAAAAAACAAAAAACAAAAAACTGGGACTCATAGATGTTGAACAATCTGCTCAAAGTCACACGGCTTTTCAGTAGCACATTCAAACTCAGGACTCCTGACCCAAATCCAGTCCTCTTTCCACCCCCAGTCTTCTCTTTCCTCCAACATCTGGCCAAGCCAAGGTTGTTATCAGTGTTTTCTCAGCCCTGGAGTAGGCACAGATCACGCTGAGCATCACAGATAATGCAGAGGAGCTACACATTCAAGTTTGCAAAGTAAATCCTAAAAAGTCTTAGAGAAGGAACTGCAAGGATGCCAAATCAATCTGAAGGAGGTCTCAGTAGACAAGGAGGCATGGGGAAGACCGGCTGGGGAGACAGATTTTTGAGCGTCTTTTCACAAAATCTAAAAATTACTAACCTTCTACATGTCAAAAGATATTTTTTGTCAACACTTGCAAGAACACCCTGCTAAGAAGAAGCCCAAATGAGCAGATGGATGAGTTCGCAGACTCGCAGATGCTGGAGTTGGAAAAGTCCCTGCTGGCAGTCCCCAAGGGACGGCCCAGAAACCCCACCCTGTCCTTGCCCCTCACTGGGCTGAGTTCAATACCTTTCAGAGAGCCTGCAGGGTTCTGGCCTTGGACTGAATCTTCTTCTCTAGAAACCGGGTTGTTGGAAGGTTTTTTTATTTTTCTTTTTATGATGATACCACTGTCTCTGCTTCCTGCTCCCACCCCACTCTCCTCAGCTTCTCTCTGCTTTCCATTTTGTATTCTACAAGCATCTTACCTTCACCTCCACAGGATGGAAGGGATCATCCCTCTGTGATAGGTAGGAATTCAAGGGTACAGAGCTGGGATTCAAACAAGTTAAGAAGACACAATTACACCAAAATCTATCTGTCCTCAAAGACCATGAGATTTCCATGGTATCACATTGCCTCTAACTAAATAGAGAATCCCCATTTTGTACTCTGGAAATTTACAACCGAGAGATGTCACATAGATTGCTTTCACATAGGATGGAAAGATCAAAGACAAAATTAGCATACAAAAGTAGAGGCAAAAATCTCAATATCACTCCTATTTTGGGCTGCCATTTGGTACTGTGGTTCCTGTGGCCGAAGGAGAAAATAACAGAAAGAAAGAAACAAGATTAATCACACAATCAGTACTGTCCTCAAGGAAACATCTACCAGTGCTGCATTGACACAAGTTTCCTGGTACTCCTGTCTGAAACAGCAGCTTCCTATGGGCTAGCGAGTCTGGGCAGTAAGAACAGCTCTCAACTTTCCCATGACAGTTTCTTTTGATGAAAGTGGAAAGGGACCCCTGAGTCAGACCTTCTGATCACAGTTCGATGGGACTAAAAGTCCGTAAGTAGAACTATAGGGTGCTCTCGCTTAAGTTAGTGATAAGAACGAGATCTGCCTCCTTACTACTCCAAGTGTGGCCTGAAGACCAGCAGCATCAGCATCCCTAGAAGTGTGGTTAGACACGTAGAATTGCAGGCCGCCTGAGCTAGGAATGAGAATCTGCATTTTAGTGAGACCAACAGAAGGTTTGTTTGCACATTCAAGTTTAAGAAGTACTGTACTAGGGCAGCTGCTCTAATTAGCCCCTCCTTAAGAATTGGGGTGTTCACTAAAAATATAAATTCCAGCCTCCCCAAAAGCTAGATCCCTGGTCCTTAACCTTGATTGCACATTAGTATCAAGGAAGGCATCAGTAGAGGGTCTTTATAAAAAATGCAGATCTGCCAGGCATGGTGGCTCACGCCTATAATCCCAACATTTTCAGAGGCCAAGGCAGGCAGGTCACTGGAAGTCAGGAGTTCAAGACCAGCCTGGCCAATATGGTGAAACCTCGTCTCTACTAGAAATACAAAAAAATTAGTTGGATATGATGATGGATGCCTGTAATCCCGGCTACTCAGGAGGCTGAGGCAGGAGAATCGCTTGAACCCGGGAGGCACAGCTTGCAGTGATCCAAGAATGTGCCACTGCACTCCAGCTTGGGTGACAGAGTAAGACACCATCTAAAAAATAATATGTGGATGCTCAGATCTCAACCACCAGTGATTCTGATTTATTAAATATTTGGTCTGGGATATGAGCTAAACCCATCATGATTCTAAAAATCTCCTAGGTGATTTTACCGTGCAGCACGGTTGAGAAGCCTTGGACCAGAGGATCACCAGTATGTGTAGCCCTGCTAAAGACCACATGGTAAGATGTCAGTGGATGCTATTGTGGTGAGATTTAGCTTAGGATCAGTTAGATCTGGATTCCTACTCCATAAGAATTCAATGAGAATCTATGGATGTGAAGACCAAGATTTTGAATGTTTTTAAAGCTCTGAAGTGGACTCTTATTTGCAGGTTGAGGATCACTGGTTAAAACATATTGCATAGCACCTGGCACATAGTAGGTGACTTATGAATGGTATATATTTTACCTTAACAAAACATGATGACATGTAAAATCAACTTATTCACTCAGCTAGCATGCTCCTCACTCATTCACTGTATTAGCTGAAGCCGGTAGGAATTAACCACCAAGACTGGAATTCCAGCTGAGAAGGGCTGGTGGGGCATAGTGGGGCTGGAGGTTCTTTTGGTGGCCCTCAGATCACAATTCAGCCCTAATTGCCAGCCAGGCCTGTTTTCTGGTACAACCATGAGTTCCCAGAGTGTCCACAGGAATTTCACTCGACTTGTGGAAGTTTATTGCAGCCTCTTAGACTAGAACAACTCAGGAATAACCGTCCACACACCAACAATGCAACATAATTTGGGGAAATATGGAGTCCAAAGGGCCAACATTCTTGGACTTCAGACACCTGAATTGTAGTGACTTCTCTGACATTCAGTGGCTGTGGACCCTTAGAACCATTACACTCTTTCTCTAGGCTTAGGGTCCTTGTGATGGCTAATTTTCTGTATATATTTGGCTGGGCCATGGTGCCCAGATGTGTGGCCAAATGTTATTCTAGGTATTTCTGTGAGGGTGTTTATGGATGAGATTTATATTTAAATCAATGGACTTTGAGCAAAGCAGATTTCCCTCCATAACGTGGGTAGGCATCACCCAATCAGTTAAAGGTTTGAATAGCACAAAAAGCTGACCCCCACTGAACAAGACAGAATTCCACAGCAGACAGAGTCCAGATTTAAACTGCTATATCCCCTCTTCTTTGAGTCTCCAGCCTTCTGGCCCACCCTACAGATTTCAGACTTGCCAGCCTCCATAACTGTACAGGCCAATTCCTTAAGATAAACAGATCTCAATATATTCATACAACACAACACACACACACACACAGTGTTGGTTCTGTTTCTCTCGAGAACTCTAATAATGTCCTCAACTATAAAGTATGTGTATGTCTGCGTGTGTGTGCGTGTGTGTGTGTGTGTGTGTGTGTGTGTGTCATAGGTCATTGGCTTGGATGAACATTTCCAAAGTGTGATTCATGGAATGATCTAGGAGATTTTAAAAAGGAAAAAAAAACTGATCATGCATGAAAGAAAAGACCAGAATAAATAAAGTTAAGCAAAGTTCAATGCAATACTTTTCAGAGCCATTAAACCTTTGTACATGTAAGCTGTATCTCTGAATTAAGGTACTGACAACACAACCTAAACTTACTTGATTTATACAATTCTTTTGTTGTATGAATATTCAAGACTTCCTAAACAGGGGTTCATAGATCCTCTTCCCCCAAGAAGTGTGTGGATACAATTCAGGGGCGAATCAAAAAATTTTAGCAGAAAATTCTGTATTTTTGCCATCCTCTAATTTAAGTACTAATAAACTACAGTCTATGGGTCAAATTCATCCCCAATACCTCCTTTTTAAAATAAAATTGTATGCTTTGCCCACTTTTTCATGGGGTTGTTTTTCCCTTGCAAATTTGTTTAAGGAAAAGGATACGAATAGAAACTTTTCCAAAGAGGACATTTATGCAGCCAACAAACATGAAAAAAAGCTCATCGTCACTGGTCATTAGAGAAATGCAGATCAAAACCACATTGAGATACCATCTCACACTAGTTAGAATGGTGATCATTTAAAAATCTGGAGACAACAGATGCTGGAGAGGATATGGAGAAATAGGAATGCTTCTACACTGTTGGTGGGAGTGCAAATCAGTTCAACCATTCTGGAAGACAGTGTGGCAATTCCTCAAGGATCTAGAAATAGAAATACCATTTGACTCAGCCATCCTATTACTGGGTATATACCCAAAGGATTATAAATTGTTCTATTATAAAGACACATGCACATCTATGTTCATTGTGGCACTGTTTACAACAGCAAAGACGTGAAACCAACCCAAATGCCCATCAATGATAGACTGGATAAAGAAAATGTGGCACATATACATCATGGAATACTATGAAGCCATGAAAAAGGATGAGTTCATGTCCTTTGCAAGGACATGGATGAAACTAGAAACCATCATTATCAGCAAACTGACACAAGAGCAGAAAACCAAATACCACATGTTTTTACCCATAATTGGGTGTTGAACAATGAGAACACATGGATACAGGGAGGGGAACATCACACACTGGGGTCTGGGGGGTGGCAGGAGCTAGGGGAGGAATAGCAAGGGGTTGGGAGGGATAGCACTAGGAGAAATAGCACTAGGAGAAATATCAAATGGATGGGCAAACCACTTCAGCAAACCACCACCATGGCATGTGTATACCTATGTAACAAACCTGCACAATCTGCACATGTACCCCAGAACTTAAAGTATAATAAATAAATCTTAAATAAGTAAATAAATAACATTTTATTGTTAATTTGGAACACAGTCACACCCTTTCACTTACATTTTGTCTGTGGCTGTTTCTTGCTATGATTGCTGAATTGAGTAAGTGGACACAGACTCAGTTCTGCAAACATGGAAAGTTAAAAACATTCACCAACTGGCTATATACAGTGTGATACTGTGATTTATACTAAGAAATATACAGTTTGTCTTTGTTCCTGGTTATTGGCATAGCGTTCCTAAAACCCTGCGATTTTATGAATGATAGAGTTTATAGGAGCATCTTATGCTTTAATATTTGGTCTTAAACCGCAGTTCCTGACACAGAAATCTCAGTCTCTTAGAATTTCCTGGGTGGTAGGAGCATCTTTTGTTCTAATGAGGTGACTCTTGGTGAGTTCCTGGATGGGAGCTGATCACCAGAAAGGAAAAGCGAGGATTAGAGCTTGGAACTACTTGTTCCCTCTTGCCCCCATCCTCTGGGAAGGGGAAGTGGCTAGAGACTGACTTAGCAGTTAATTGTGCCTATACGATGAAACCTCCAGTAATCCAGGACCTACTGGGTTCAGAGAGCTTCTGGGTTGGTGAACACATCTATGTACCAGGAGGATGGTACACCCCAACTCCAGAGGAACAGAAGCTGTCCTTGGGACCCCTCTAAACCTCATCCTATGTACTATGTATCTCTTCACATGCTTATTTGTATCCTTTAAATATATCCTTTGTAATAAATTGGCACTAGTAAGTGAACTACTTTCCTGGGTTCTGTGAGTCACCCTAGAAATTATTGAAACAAGTGGGTTGTGGGAATCTCTGATTTATAGCCAAGTCAGACAGAACTTGTGGTTAACCTGGTGTCCGAAGTGGGAGGTGCTGATTGAAGGGGGTGGGCTACTTTAACTTGGGTGGTTATATTAGGACATTCTTGCACTGCTATAAAAAATATCCAAGGCAGGGTAACTTTTAAAAAAAAGATGTTTAATTAGCTGATGGTTCTGCAAGCTGTACAAGCATGGTGCTGGCATCTGCTCGGCTTCTAGGGAGGCCTTAGGGAGCTTTTACTCATGGCAGAAAGTGAAGCAGCAGCAGTAGGCATGTCATGTACCAGGACCAAGAGAGAGAGTGTGTGTGTGTGGGTGTGGAGATGTGCCTCATTTTACAACAACTAGATCTCTTGAGAACTCACTCACTAGGGGGAACAGCAACACACCATGACAGTTCTGCCTCCACAACCCAAACACCTCCCATCAGGCCTCACCTCCAACAATGGAGATTACATCTCAGCATGAGATTTAGAAGGGATATCCAAACTCTATCGGTGGTCACAGAAGACCTTTTGGTGGAGATGACATTTAAGCTGAGAAATGAAGGACAAAGAACCAAGCCATGAGAAGATCTGCAAGAAGTATACTCCAGGCAGAGGGAGCAGCTGGTGCAAAAATCAGAAGGTGGAAATGAGTGAATCATGTTCAAGGACAAGTGTGATTTCATTCCTCTTTTTATTTGTGATGTAGTTGCATTTGTCATGAAATTGGCAGAGAACATGGTAGGAACTGGGCATACAGAGCTATACTGGGGCTTGTTCCAGGGTTAAGTGTCACACAGTTTTGAACATGGGATAAATAAGTGACACAATTCCTTTATTTTCTGAAAAATCCTGGATTCTAGGAAGACCAAAATGAAGCAATCATCAGGGTGATTGTTCGGCTTGGGGTGGGAAGAGAAAACGGAGGGTGAGGAGCTCTCATTTATTTGGCACCAGCTGTCTTCAGTGGCAGGCAATTGTGGCTTCATTTAATAGTCCACATCAGCCCTGCGGACAAGGTATCATTAACTTTCCTGGACAAATTTGGAAACAGAGATTGAGGCTGAGCACCTTGTTTGGCATTATATGACTAATACCACGTGCCCTTCCTTTAGAAAAGCTATGTCTCCCGAAAACATAGTTAAGTGGGAACTTACTGGCAAATCTCAGGCATGTGCTAGCACTTCCCAGGAGGTGCTCTGGCACCTCAAAAGCACCTGTACTGCCTTCTTTGCTGCCTTAGTCCAAGAAGGCAACACTGAACTCCGTAGAAAATTATACACACACACACACACACACACACACACACACACACACACACACACACATTATATATATAATTTATATACATATTATATATATTATATATACACACACACACACTTAGGATACAATATACACATGGGGTATGTATATATGGAATACATATCTATATATATGCATGGAATACATAAATATGGAATATATATATACATACATATATATATATATATGAAATGAACATTCACCTACTTAATTCCATCTCCATCTCCATCTTCATCTCCATTCTAGTACAAGATTCCACGTGGACAACTACAACAACCTCCAATCTAGCCCCTCCACATCACTCAACTCCTGGCTGCATGCCACCCGCACCCCCACACCCTAGCCACCACCATGTTTACTGCAGCTTGGGAGAACTTTTCAAAGGCAGGTTCATGTAGACCTTCACATGCCCAAAACCCTGCAGTGGCTTTCCACTGCCTACAGGGTGGAGCCACAGCTCCTGTCAAGGATCAGTGTGCTCCCTGGGCACTTCTCTTACCTCTCCTCTCACTACTCTCACTGATGGTCTTGCAACTGTGGAAACTTCAACTTGGTCTCTTTTCCCTGGGTCTTCACACACATTCTTCCCTCTGTATCAATCACCTTCCTCACCGTACTGGCCCAACACATATGCTCCCAAAGCACCCTGTAAGACTCAACAGGCATCCCTGCTCTATCAGCACCGTGAGATTAAGAACTGGTTTTATCTTCCAGGCTCCAGCAGGGTTTGAAATCACCATCTGCCTAAGTGAATTACACTGTGACTTCCTGAATAGTATGGCATGAGATGATCCTCTGAGAGTTTCTCTTCCAGCCTGGAAGTTATTCTCAAGTAGGTTAAGAAGAGCCATGCATGTACCTATACAACAATCCTGCATGTTCTTCACATGTACCCCAAAACCTAAAAGGCAATAAAATATATATTTAAAAAAAAAAAAGAGCCATGTCCTTCTCCTGAATTTTAACAGGTGAGAAACTTCAGTCCAACCTTCCTTTGCTCGGGTAAAGAATTATAGGGGGAGAGTAGGCCACCATATTGTTCTCAGTCCCATCTGTCCCCCTTGGTAAGTTTTGGGGGAATGAACACAATTTTGATTTTCGCATACTCTCCAGCATCTCCCAGGCTCCCTCTGTCTCGTCTTCCTTCCCACAGCGCTTATCCCCTCTTGCTCTGCTCCCACCCCCTGCAATACAGCTTGTTCTGTTTGCATTTTCCCTTCTGCTCCTCCATGAGAAGGATCCCATTTCTAAGACTCATGCCTTGCCAGGCCTGCTTGGCATAGGGCTGCCTTCTCTCCAAGATGCCTGCCAGACCAGCTCAGGCACCAAGGCAGGTGCCACCAGCACCCCCTTTCCCTCAGCATCAGTTGTCAACAGCTCTGCTTGCATGAAGCTTCTAAAATAGAATTGTGCCCTGACCTCCAGTTAGCAGGGTTGCCCTCCTGATAGGCAAACCTGCATGTTACATGCCAGCAGCCTGGCCCACCACTAGGGTGCATGGAGGCCACAGGGTCCCAACAAAGTGTGGTGAGAGAAAAGCTGGCAGGAGGGAGCCAGGATACGAGAGAGTGAAGGAAGGAGCTCAGTGAGGGGGCAGATAGGAGCCTGGGCAGAGAGAGAAAGGAAGATAGTGGCTGGGAGGGAGTCACAGATGGGAAACAGAACATACAGAGAGAATGAGGAAGAAAGGACATGAGGTTCTTCTGTGTGTGTGTGTGTGTGTGTGTGTGTGTGTGTGTGTGTGTGTGTGTGTGTTTGGTGGAAGACATCTATAGAAATTCTTATTGAGTGTCTGCTCCATTGCTCCTAAATATCTCGTCAGGATTTTTCTGAGCAGGCATTATTATTAACTACCATTTTCCAGAGGAGTAAATGGAGGCTCAGAGAGGCAAAAAAGACCAAGTATTTACCTTTGGTTCTCCAGCATGCAGTCCAGTATTAGGGCACAAAGTAGGCTCTATTCAGCAAAGTGTTGCATGAAAAATGAATATATTAACAGATTCAGCATGTGTGATTACTAATCCTGTACTGTTACCATTATATTTCCCTGCATTTCTCTCAACAGGAAACATACTCAAACGAAAGGCCAGCATACTCAAGTCAACAAATGTGATGTATTTGTTTCCATATGTTCTTCTTCATTTTGCTGGCAAAAAGTCCAGTGCTGGGTGGAAGGTCCTCTTCCTGGTTCCCTTTGCATCGTCAGCAATGGAGGTCAGCATGGCCAGCAGGCTGCTGCCTCCATGAATATCTTAGTAGATTCCTGATCCCCCTTGTCATCAGTATTCTATGCCAGTTTAGACCATGGGAAAAGGTATCAGGGACACATTATGTGGGATTTGGACATGCTCTGAAAATACAGAGAAGTATACACATATAGAAGGTAATTGTTTTTGCTGTTACATGATTAGTTCTATAAAATAGAAGCTGGACATTTCTGACATCCTCTTTTACAAACAGGTTCCTTGTAGCACTAGGAAAATATGGTCATAAGGATTATAAGCCTAGTAAGATCAGGATTGGAACCCCAATCTTTTGATTTCTATTCATTCAATTTAAACAATATTTGTCAGGCATCTACTTTTGTAATAGACAGACTCTGTGTTTGGCACTAGGTATATAGATAGGACTCCTTTCTTCAGGAGTCTAGACTCAGGTGAGGAACTGTATATCAAACAAGGGCAAACAAAGAAGTACAAATTGAGTTACATGCCATGAAGGAAAGGAGTGAGAGGCTACAAGAAGATCCACTCTGCTGTTGATAACAGGGATCAAGGGGGTCTTTCTGAGGAAGTGACCCTGCAGCATAAGGAGGCAGATTCCAGATGAAGAGGAGCAGATGGTCATTCCTGGTTCAGTCCAGTGACCAGGGGTAAATATACCTTGTATTGTAAGTTATACCTCAGAAACAAGCAACTCAAGAAAATACCAGATTAATTTTGATTCAACAACAACCATTTGTTAAAACCCACGATGTGTCAGTATGTCTCAGGTAACACAGCTAGGAAGTGCCAAGGTGGTATTTAAATTAAATATACCTGTTTGTGAAACTCTATAGATTTTTTTTATATACTCTTTGGAGATGAGTGTCTCCTGGAGAGGAGGACAGGGGAGCAATCGTCAGCTTGCAATTGCTTGAGTTACCAGCCCAAAGCAAGTCTGAAACATAGCAGCCTACATATGGAGAATTTTCTAGAGAGATTTTAGAAATATCTTTCCAAGGAAAAGAAGTTCAGGTCATATTTACTACCCTTAGGATTAGGCACTTAAAATTAGACACCTAAAATGGTTTAGATTTTTTCCTCACCAAAACTCATGTCAAAATTTAATTGCCGATGTGACAATGTCAGGAACTGGTGTTTTTGAGGGTGATTAGGTCATTAACATGGATTAACGTATTTCTCATAAGACTAGATTAGTTCTGACAGGAATGAATTAATTCCCATGAGGGTAAGCATACCTCTCCTATTTTGCTCTCTTTGCATACACTTGCTTGCTCTTCAACTTTTCTGTCACGCTGTTAAGTAGCATGACTGCTTCACCAGTTGCAGCTGGCTCATCTTAGACTTTCCAGTCTCTAGAACTATGGGTCAAAATAAACCTCATTTCTATATAAATTATTCAGTTACAGGTAGTTACAGGTATTTCTTTTTTTTTTTTTTTTTTTTGGTAGCAACATAAAATTTACTGAGACAGAAAAATGGTACTGAGGAGTGTAATGACACCTGAAAATGTAGAAGTGGATTTGCAATTGGGTAATGGGTCGGGGCTGAACAAATTTGGGAGTAGCAGGCAGGCTGGAAAAAAGTCTGTATTGCCATGAATGGAGCATTAAGGATGACTCTGATGAAAGCTCAGAATATGAGAAGATTACAGAGTCTGGATCTTTTTGGAGATTGGTAAAGTGGTCATGACCAGAAAGCTGATAGAAACATGGAACATAAAGGCCATTTTTATGAGATATTCAGTGGAAAATGAGGAATATCTCACTAGGAACTGGAGTTAAGGCCATCCTTGTTGTATGGCCACAAAGAACTTGGATGCACTGTGTCCATGCCCTAGGGCTTTGTAGAAGGTCAAACTTAGGAGCAATGGAATAGCATATCTGGCAGAAGAAATTTTGAAGTAGCAAAGTGCTCAGGCTGATATATGGTTACTTATAACTATTTACAGTGAGCTGCTAGAAAACAGAGAGGCAGAGTAAAAAGATTTGAAAAATCCATAGCTTGGCCATACAGTAGAGAATGAAGAGCATCTTCAAGAGGAAATCAAGGGTATGGCCCAGAGACTGTTTGCCAAGAAGAGACATGGTTAGAAGGGAGCTAGACAATACTCATCAAAACTGTGGAAGAAAGACCCCAAAGCATTTCAGAGATCAAGGATGTCCCTCCCATCACATGCCCAGAAGCCTAGGAGGGCAGAATAGTTTTCTGGGATTGACCCAGAGTGTCCCCAACAGGTTCACTGCCCAGGCTATTTTGGGACTCTGCTCCTCAAATTCTAGCACAGTGCTCCTTGGTCACTCCAGTCATAGTGCCCGTGGCCTCAGGTGTGGCTCTTCCTACCACTCTGGAATGCAAATTGCAGACCTTGGTGGTATCCATATGGTGCTAATTCTGCAGGTGTGCAGAACGTAAGAGCTATAGAAGCATGGCTTTCTCTACCTAGATTTCAAGGGATGTTATAGAAAGCCTGTGAATTTGCTTCATGGATGGAGCCACAAAGAGCCTCCACTAGTTACACCCAGTGGAAATGTAAGGTTGGGCCACTGTCAGGACCCCAGAATAGAGCCACCAGCAGCCTGCAATGCCTGCCTAAAAAAGTCACAGGCACCAGGATGTAACTACCCGGAGAGAGCAGTCACGTGGACTGCACCCAGCAAAGCTGTAGGGGAGGAGCTACCTGAAGCCTTGGGAGCCCATCCTTATTCCAGTATGCTCAGGAGGCAGCTCATGGAGTAAAAGATTATTTGAGGCTTTTAAGATTTAATGTCCTCCCTGCTGTGTTTCAGATTTGCTTTGGGCCGGTAACTCATTTCTTCCTCCCTATCTGTTCCTTTGGAGTGAGAATGTTTACCCTATGCCTGTTCTACCACTGTATTTTAGAAGTAGACAACTTGTTTTTAATTTTACAGGTTCATAGGTGGAAGGAGCTTGCCTTGAGTGTCAGATGGGACTTCAGACTTTAGACTTCTGAATTGGTGCTAGAATGAGTTAAGACTTTTGAGGCCACTGGGGTGGATGACTTTGGTATGTGAGAATGACATAAATTTTGGGGGTCCAAGAGAGGATTGCTATGGTTTAGATGTAGTGTGTCCCTGTCAAAACTCATGTTGAAATTTAATTGCCACTGTGGCAACATTGGGAGGTAGTTCTTTTAAGAGGTGATTAGGTAATTAAGATGGATTAATGTCTTTCTCATAAGACAGGGTTAGTTTTCACAGAAATAGATTAGTTCCCATCCCACTCATGAGAGTGAGTTGTTACAAAGAGAGGTTACCTCTCCCATTTTGCTCACTTTACATTAGCTTGCTCATCCTTCCACTTTTTCACCATTGAAGTAGCAGTAGGCCCTTGTCAGAAATAGCTGCCAAATCTTAAACTTGCCAGCCTCTAGAATTATCAGGCAAAATAAATCTCTTTTCTTTGTAAATTATTCAGTCTCAAGTACTCTGTTTAGAAACATAAAACCAACTAAGGCAGATGTTTTGATTAAAAAAAATACTTTAGATACAATAACCTGATCTTTCTCCTCTAACTTTATAATGGAATATTTCCCCATGTTATTAAAGATTTTATAGAATTATTTTACATTGCCATGTAACAGTTCAAAGACTGGTTGAGAGTGATCATATACCCAAATGAGATGCCTTCAAGAGACAGTGTAATTTAAAGGTAGGAATATAAAAGAGTTGGGTATAAAACCAGAGACAGTGGTTGAAACTGAAGCCAAGCTGAGTATGAAGCCCAACTAAAGACATTCAAGTTCAATTTGTTTTGAATTTGACAATCTGGAAATTTTACTCATAGGTATGTACTTTCCAAATTGAAAACAGGTATTTAAACAAAGTTTGTATACAAATATTCACAAAAGCACTATTGACAATAGCCCAAAGGTGAAAGCAACCAAAATATCCATGAGTGGATGAATTGATATACAAAATGTGGTCTATCCAGATCATGGAATATTACTCAGCCATGAAAAGGAATGCACTACTAATATTTTATTCCTTACTACAACGTAGATGAACCTTGAAATCATTATGCTAAGTGAAAAAAAAAAGGCACAAAATATGTCTGGTTCATATGTATTATTTTATCTATATGAAATATCCAGAATAGATAAATCCATTACCAGGGACTGGGAAAAAATGACATGGGGAATAACTGCTTAATAGGTACAGGGATTCTATTTGGGGTGTGACAAATATCTTGTAACTAGTTAGAGGTGATGGTTGCACAACATTATGCATATAGTGCCACTGAGATGTACACTTTAAAGTAGTTAATTTTATGTTTTAAAAAATTTACCTCATTCAAAAAAACTGACAAAAAGTAATATTTCCGGCTTTGGTCCTGGGCTGCTACCTTGTGAGTTCTAGAACCCATGATTTTGTTCACTATTTCCTTCTTCTTGCACATAAGTTATTTTTTGCTTCCCACATCATAAACATGGCTGAGGTGAACATCTTTATGTATGACATCTTTCCATATTTTGTGTATTTCCTTTAGGGTAGATTCTTGAAGGCAGCATTCTCCATGTAAAATACATGGATATGTTTATGGTTTTTAATATAGATTGCAAAGTCATTCC
This sequence comes from Cacajao melanocephalus, assembly GCA_963573385.1. Lineage (NCBI taxonomy): Eukaryota > Metazoa > Chordata > Mammalia > Primates > Pitheciidae > Cacajao > Cacajao melanocephalus. The sequence continues at coordinate 25,539 of CAUYLG010073781.1, read as the reverse complement.
CTAATAAAACTGGATTAACTTAGCCTCCCACAACCACGAATGAGAAGTCTTAATCAACTCATCCTCATCAGTATTCCCATGTTACGCTTTATAAATTGCTTGCATGGTACAGGACATGAGTCATCTCACAATTTTTCCTTTGATCTTATAAAAGTCATTTCACAACATCAACTTCCTTTAGGAACTTCTTCCACGTAAACATGAACTTCTCTGCTGTTTTTGGACTACCTGTTCTTCACTAACTCCATAAGTCACCCTCATCACTTTGCCCATGCTGTGCTAGCTGTCTAAAATGCCTCTTCTTCTCCTCTGCTGAATTACAAATTCATCAAGGCTGAGACTGTCACATTTCTTTATAGCCTTCAGACTCTCTGGCATTGTATTGTTTCTACATCTCTACTCCCAAAGCCCTTTGTCCCTACCTCTTTCATAGGGCAGTACATTGTATGGGTGTTTTTCTTTTCTTATGTGTCTATTTTGTTTTCTGGATTTTGAGATTCTTCAATACAGAACTAACATTTACAAAACTCAAAGCTGAACTGACCCTACTAGCATCATCCCTGACCCATTCTTCCACTGGATTCATCTGTCTGCTGATGTGTCCAGGATCTTTCAACAGCATGAGGATGTGGTCTGAATACTCAAGAGCCATTCACAGTGAAGGAAGAGTGGTATTATTTGTATTCTCAGATGGCAAAGCCTTGTCAATGTGACACGATTATACTACTTGTGATACAAGTGAAAAGGTAGGAGTTCCAAGTGGCGGAACTATGCTTGGTGTTCAAGAAATTGAAGTGGATTTCAAAGTGATTCTGAAAGCAAAAATGCCAACTGAGCTGCAAAGACATTGAATATAAGAGGTGGGTTAAAAAATACATCACTAAGACATGTTCTCAATTTAAGGTTATGTGGCGAGTATAGCTGGGCCCTCATTCAACAAGAATACCCCTCAAAAAGGCCGAAGGGATAGAAAGAAGCTTTCAGCATCATTTTATGGCATGCCAATATAAAACGCATGGATTTTAATGGTGAGCACTTCTCATACATCATCTCTATGATCAATAAATTGAGTATAAAGTTTCCTATGGCTGCTGCAACAAATTACCCAAAGTTGGTGACCCAAAATCAGCATCCCTGAGCTGAAAAGAGTTGCCATCAGGACCAGCTCCCTCTGGAAGCTCTAGGGGAGAATCCCTCCTTGTCTATTCTAGGTTTCAGTACCTGCTGGCATTCTTTGCTTTGTGGTTATATCATTCCAATCTCTGCATTGTTTTCTTATTGTGTTTTCCTCTTCTACGTCTGTGTTAAATTCCTCAATGTCTCTCACCTACAAGGATACATATGATTATATTTAGAGCCCACCAGGAAAATCTAAGACAATCCTCCCATCTCAAGATCCTTAACTAAGGTAACATTCACAGGTTCCATGGGTAAAGACACAGATTTCTTTTTTGAGGTGGGGGGAAGGAAGGGGATTATTCATTCTATTATAAATATATAAATGAAAACATTCTCAATTTCCTGTAAAGCTCTAAGATAAGCAATGCATTTATATTGTTTCTCTGTCTCTTTTTATATATTACAGACTTCCCAAAGGCCAGAATGTGACCTTCTGAGTCTTATCCAATCTGTGACTGCATCCTTGGTAGCAAGCAGAAAAAATTCCCAACATCTCCAAATAAAGCTAAGTCCCAGTGACACAATTCTGCTCTCTTTCTCTTTTATAGACTCTTCCCTGCATGTTTAGCAGGAGTTGCAGTCTCCACATCTGTAGAAAAGTGGTTTTGGATACAGCAGACTTTACTTCATTCAGCTAATATCAGCTAATGTAGAAGCCAACACAAAAGCTCATCCCTGGAAGTTATCTCTTGCCCTTTCATATCAAATCTGAAATCCTAATAAAGAGCAGAATATTCACAATTAATGCTTACTCCTGATATGGGAAGTCTAGCCGCTACTTTGATTAGTCACTAAGTTAAAAGAATTACGTGAATATCTCCAATTGTGTCCTCCTTGAGGTCTAGCCAAGGACTAAAATCCAGTAAATAAAAGAGGAAATGGTAGGGGATGAGACAAGAGTGGAAGCTTGAGGTCATTCCAGGCAGAAGCTGGTTATATATCTTGGTAAGGATGTTGTGCTTTATCTCAAGACAATGAAAGGCACTGAATGTTTGGTTTGGAGGGAAGATTAGGGAAAGGGATGAGACAGAACCCTAACTGTATTTTTACATGGATTACTTTGGTTGCAGTATGGAGATTCAAATGAATGAAGCAAGAATGGTCGGTAAAGGGATTGCACTAATCCTGAAACAAAATTATGTTGGCTTGAACTAAGGGGTGGCATTGGAGATGGAGAAGTAAAGACATCAGCAGATATTTGAAGATGAAGACAAGAGAACTTGGTGGATGTGGAGGGTGAGAAGTAATTTTCATGGATGTTTTGTTAAGTTTCTGGTAGGAAGGGATGGAAGTGCTACCACGCTGAGTTAGAAAACACTGGAAAAGGATGAGAGTTTTGAGGTAAGATGAAGTTATCTAAATAGCAATAACAAGAAGGCAAGTGGATATTCAGGCAGGGAGCAGATACACTACTGTGATAAATCAGTACCCGGAAGAATACTAGAGTACTGCAGATGGGTAAGATTTCCTAGGCACAGCGTTCTGTCTAGAAGGGGCAAGCACCTCTCAGATGACAGAGAACCAACAGTTAGAGAGGAAGAAAAGAAGGAGATAGAGTGCCATGGAAGCTAAAGGAAGAAGAGATTTCAGGAAGTGCTGAATATTGTTGAGGTATCAAATACAATTGGGACTGGACACAGTCCACTGGATTTGATGCCATGAATTGAGGATCTCAGCAAAAATCATTTTGGTGAAACAGTGGTAAAAAGAAGCCAGACTAGGAGGGGAGGAAAGGGAGACAGCAAATTGAGACAATAGTTTTGGGGCTTCACAGAACCCGGTAATGCATATAAAGCACTCAGCACAGTGCTAACAACTAGTAGCTGAACAATAAATGTTAATTTCCTTGCCTTCCTCATCTTGAACACCCATTGACTTTCCCTTTCGGATACTGACAGGGATGAATGCAAATATTTCTTTCATGGCTTTGAAAAAGTACCAATAAAAATGATTTTCTATCACCAAGTTATAGCCTGCTGCTGAAATATATCCAGGGCTACTTATTGTTGTTGTTCTCCAGGACATTGCCAATGTCAAGACATCTATATTTATATTATCACAAAGGCAATTTATTAATTGTGTGTCTAAAAGTGCATTATTTTTTATACCTCTGCTAGAGTTTTTGGACATATTTCTGAACCACATGCAACCACACTTAGCTCAGACAATAATATCCCCGATGTTTGTGCATTATTGTACACAAGATTCAGGTTTTCTATTTTACTTATAAAATCCATATGAGATTTCATTTAGGAAAAATAAAGGCTTTTACTACTCACACATAACCAGATTCAGAGAAGCTTTTGAGACCCCACAGCCAAGACCCCCAAATTGTTGGGGTGATCCATTCATTTATGCTATCTATAACTATATTAGGAACGGATGAGAACCTTATGGGGCAAAACAACTTAAAAAACAGCAACATTAAGCCTGTCTTTGGAATATAAAATGTAAGATGACTTGGCTTCCATAAGTTGCAGACAACAGAAGAGAAATGAAGAAAATACCCTGCAGGCTAACACAGAGCAGGAGCTCTCCATAAGGAGATTTTTAATAACTTCCATCTCCCAAACAGTCCACCCCACCCTTGTCCTATCTGAATGCCAGAAATCATTCATTGCCCACACATTTAAGAGTTTTAATCTCTTTTTCACAAATTGAGTTACAATTCCCAAATGATAGGCTTCACTGACCTATTGCTACTTGAAGTGATACCTGCTGAAATAATCAAATATATCAAAAGCAGAAAAAGTTTCAGTCTCACTGGGGTGAAGAGCTCCTTGAAGATGGCTGGACCTCAACTGTCTTGATTTCCCATTGTCTATAATAGGCTATTAATAATTGATAACAGTGGTTGAATGCTTTATGTGTCAAGAAGTTTTCTTGAGATGTATATGCACCATCTAGGTAATTCTCATCCAATCTTAGGACTATGAGGTATATATTATTCATCCCCATTGTGCAAATGAGGAAAAAGAGGTTCAGAGAGACCAAGTCACATGGTAGTAATTTAAAGAGCTAGAATTGAAACTCATGGAATCTGACCACAGAGATTAAGTCACTGACTACATTACAAATGTTTGTGGATGGACATAGGGAAAGAAGGAGCAGATAAGTGGAGATATGGTTGAATAAATGCATGGATGTAGAGACAGCAGGATGGACCAACAGGGGAAATGGTGGATGAAGAGTTGGATACATGGATATTCATTTGTCTTAGGTTCAGTAAAAAACACAAACTTCCAAGGGAACTAGCGTGGTGCTATGATATACAATTGGTTTTCCTCCACAGTTCCTGGCTCCTCATTCCCATAGTCCTTGTTATAACATTGGGGTAGTGTGGGCCTCAGGAAACAGAATCTCTCCCTCTGACCTTCTTCATGTCCTTCATTCACCTGCCAGTGCCAGACTCTAATCTAACTGTGGGTCAAAGGACCCTAATCCAGAGAGAGTCTTGCCCCCTACCCTAGGGGAAAGAATGCTAAGCAGAGGAGCCAAGAAAAGTCTGAGCAGACAGGCCTTGCTGGTGCAGATTGTGTGCTTTTCGTCCAGCCACACTTCCACAGGGTTGTCAATCATGCCTATGGAATGAAGCCGCCATAGAAAACCCAGGACAACTGTGTTTGGGGAACTTCCAGATAGCTGATCATGGGAAGATTCCCGGAGGGAGGTGGTACATCCAGGGAGGGCAGAGAAGCTCCACATCCCTTCCCCTAGACCTCACCTTACCCATCTCTTCATCTGTATCCTTTGTAATATCCTTTATAATAAACTGTAAACTTGTTTCTCAGAGTTCTGTGAGCTATTCTAGCAAATTAATGGAACTCAAAAAGGAGGTCATGGGAGCCCCAACTGGCAGCTGCTTGGTCAGAATTCCTAGAGGCCTGAACTTGAGACTGGTGTCTGACGGGAGGCAGTTTGGGGACTGAGCCCCCAACCTATGGGACCTGACACTATCTCCAGGTTGATGATGTCAGAATTGATTTAGGGGACACCCAGATGGTGTCTGCTACTTGGTATGCAGGGAAAAGCCCCCATACCTTTTGTCAGATGTCTTCTTTGATGTTAATAATTGTTTTGCTGTCAGACCAGAGGAAAAACATGGTTTGAATTTTCCCATATGACTAGAAACGATGATTGAAAGCTCACTCTTATTCTTTAATCCAGTTTCATGTGAGAATGAGTCATCAGTCCCTGCATGCTATGCCTCTTATTATGTGGTGCTGTCAGACTCTAGGAGAGGCAGGTCTTCCGACTGGGACACAAGGATGAGAGGAAAGGCCTTGGGTGGGGAAGCATGTCATATCTCTTTGGGTCTGGATTATTGAAGAGTCAGGCCTGCCATGTGAGATGGTGTCCAGAAAATGGGTGACAAGTTGTTATCTGGAAGTGGAAGCAAGCAAATCATGCAGGCAAGGGTCTTGCTCCTGTATCCAGGGAGTCCTGAAAAGGACTAGAACTCCTTCATCAACCATGTTACTGAAATTCGATTCTTCATAGGCTCTGAGATCACTTCTCTAACATTCTCCCTCAGGGTTCACTAAGGTATTTTTGGAAGACGGCATTTATCGCAGTGATGTTGGAGTGAATCAGAGGTGAGCAGCTTGGGGTGTTGCAGGTATTGCTATGAGGAGCAGGGCTTCCCCTGGGACCACCTTACGGAGAAAAGAAGAATCAAAGAGAGAAAGAAAATCTGGAGCTAGAGTTAGGAAGAACAGAATCAGGGTTTCTTGGCCCTATAGGTCTCTTTTAGTGGGAAATTCTCATTCTGGGTCTAAACTTGGGAGATTTTGAGATTTACTTTCTTCTCCCTGGGACACATCTTTCACAAGTTCTTGTGGAATGATTGGTGAGATGCTCTGTCTTCTGTGAGCTGCAGAATGTTTAGACTTGGGGCTGACCACATTGCATCAAGCTGGCCACACTGGCAGCTTCTCACCCAGAGTGATGCCTACCCCTCAATCCATAGGAGTATAGATCAGATAAACTCCTGCTAGCAAAAGGAATAGTTATTATATTGAGCAACTATCCTAGATCAAGTATTTTACAAGAATTTTCTCTACTACTTAAGGTTATTGGACACTTGGCATATGCAGAGCATTGAAACTGGAACCCTCCTTTATACCTTATATGAAAATTAACTCAAGATGGATTGACGACGTAAATGTAAAATCCAAAACTACAAAAACCCTAGAAGAAAATCTAGGCAATATCATTCAGGACATAGGCATGGGCAAAGATTTCATGATGAAAACATCGAAAGCAACTGCAACAAAAGCAAAAATTGACAAATGGGATCTAACTAAAGAGCTTCTGCATAGCAAAATAAACTATCGACAGAGTGAATGACAACCCACTGAATAGGAGACAATTTTTGCAATCTGTCCATCTGACAAAGATCTAATATACAGAATCTATAAGAAACTTAAACAAATTTACAAGAAAAATACAAACAATCCCATTACAAAGTTGGCAAAGGCCACACTTCTCAAAAGAAGACATTTATGTGGCCAACAAACATGAAAAAAAGGTCAGCATTACTAATCCTTAGAAAAATGCAAATACAAACCCAATGAGATACCATCTCACACCAGTCAGAATGGTGATGATTAAAAAGTCAAGAAACAACAGATGCTGGTGAGGCTGTGGAGAAATATAAATGCTTTTACACTGTTGGTGGGAATGTTAATTAGTTCAAGCATTGTGGAAGACAGTGTGGCGATTCCTCAAAGACCTAGAACCAGAAATACCATTTGACCCAGCAATCCCATTACTGGGTATACACCCAAAGGAATATAAATCATTCTATTATAAAAGGACATGGAATCAACCCAAATGCCCAGCAATGATAGACTGGACAAAGAAAATGTCGTAAATATACACCACGTAATGCGATGCGGCCATGAAAAGGAATGAGATCATGTCCTTTGCAGGGACATGGATGGAGCTGGAAGCCATTATCCTTAGCAAAGTAACACAGGAACAGAAAACCAAACACTGCATGTTCTCACTTATAAGTGGGAGCTGAATAGCAAGAACACATGGACACAGGGAGGGGAACAACACACTCTGGGGCCTGTTGTGGGGAGCGGGAAGGGAGAGCATCAGGATAAACAGCTAATGCATGTAGGGCTTAATACCTAGGTGATGGGTTGGTAGATACAGCAAACCACCATGGCACCCATTTACCTATGTCACAAACCTGCATGTTGTGCACATGTAACATCCCAGAACATAAAATTAAATTAAATTTAAAACAATATTTAAAGTTATTGGGGACTTGGAATGTAGGTAGTAATCTGGGGAAGTGAATTTTATATTTTATTTGCCTACTTTAATTTGTTCCAATTTGAATGCCACATGTAGCCATTCAGTACCATATTGGGCAGTACAGAATAGAACACTTCCATCATCACAGAAAATTCTCTTGGACAGTGCTGCCTTAGGGTGGCTTTTCAAGGAGGTCTTGTAAACCCTGTTTTGACTGAAGAAGAACCTAAAGCTGAGATGCCAAATCATTTTCCCAAGAAAGACAAAAAGTGTGGGTAGCAAAGGTAGGATTTGAACTTTGGTCTTTCTGACCCAAAGCCTCTTTTTATTTCATGACCCTATTCTATCTACAAAGCTGATTTCATGGACAGTGCGCTAATCAATAATTTTCCTTGTCCAAGAAGGTTTAATGTGGTTTTTCCTAGAGCCTTTCCCACTACGGCACAAATAAAAACCAACCCTATGTTATAAATGTACTCTAAGTTATTTTAAATGTATATATTATTGAATCAATAATGATACTACAGTTTACACTACAACAAGACATAATCTTCTCTGTGGCTGAATGTGATGAAAGGTCATTTCTGTCTCACTCACATGACAAGTCCACTGTGGATCTGGGCAGGGCTTTGCTGGAGGAGGCTACATGGCCAACTCTCCTTTCACAGCCACCCAGACTCCCTGGCTCCTAAAGCTGCTACCCACAACTCATGTATCAGCTCCATTCCCATTCATTGGCCAAACAAGTCACAGTGCACCTTAAAGGGGAGGAAATACGTGGTGAAAGCGCTGATGACTTCTACAAGCTACTCATTGTCTTGGCATGTGTCACTTTCTTTTAAACGTGCGTTTTAAATTACATGAAATCTTTTTTGGTTGTTCAGATTCTGAAATCACAGCTATTTATGCTTTTGTTCCCTTAAGAGACTTTGTCGGGCACCCAAGCTGCAGAGTATTCTGGCCTTTGTGTTTGAGACGAGGAGGATGAAACCGTGTATTTCCTGTCTACAGGGGTTTGCTGGCTAGGAGCGGACACGTGAAGAAATCAACCATCCCAGTTTGCCTGGGACTCAGAAGTTTCCCAGGACATGCAACTTGAGTGTTAAAAGTAGAATTCCTGGGCAAACTCCCTCTGCATTCATGGAGCATGAGAGTTGATGAACATCCTACACAAATAAACAGACCACTATACTCCTATTTGAGAGAATTATGATGGGGAGAAAGAGATGTTTTGAAAACACAGAGACAGACCATCTAACTGGAGAAGGCAGAGTGAGGGCCCTTAATCAGGGTGTGGGAATGGAGGTGCTGGAGGGAAAGTATGTACCAGGCAAAAGGAACTGCACACACAAGTGTATGGTGGCCAGAGAGAACATGGCTCATTCAGAGAACTGCAATTGCTTAATTATGCCTAGTATATAGAATCTGACATGAACATGGGGTGGCGGAACCTTAATACACGGATTCAGAATGTCCAGAAGAGAAGTTTATGATTTACAAATGTACTCAGCCAGGCATGGTGGCTCACACCTGTAATCCCAGCACTTTGGGAGGGCGAGGTGGGCAGATCACATGAGGTCAGGAGTTAGAGACCAGACTGGCCAACGTGATGAAATCCCTCTCTACTAAAAAAGTAAAAAAATTGCTGGGCATGATGGCGGGCACCTATAATCCCAGCTACTTGGGAGGCTGAGACAGGAAAATCACTTGAACCCAGGAGGCAGAGGTTACAATGAGCCAATATCACAAAATTGCACTCAGGCCTAGGCAACAAGAATGAAACCCCATCTCAAAAACAAAAAAAAAGTACTCACATTTAATTTTAATTAAAATTATTTTAAAGTGAAAATACATGAATATGACACAGAGTTTAACAGAGTCTAGTCTGTCTCTTATTCTGCTACTTAGATAACTGTTCCCATTTCCATAGGCAATCAAGGTTTTTAGTTTCTTACATATTCTTCCAGATATATTCTGAGCAGATACAAGAAAATATGCACATTTTTCCCCAAAAAAATTGTTTCCCACACTAATGTTACTGGATTATACGCTCACCTACATTTTGCTTTCTTCACTTAAAAATCTAATGTGGAGGCGGTTTGAGAGGATTTGTATTCATATGGAAGCTGGATCTTCCAGCAATTCTAACAAAATCCAGGGTTAAGACCCACAGGGGATGTTTGCTACTTTATCCATGTCTTCCCTGTGCCTGGTAGCATTAGTGGCAAATTCTGACGGACTGGACCAAGGGAATAAATGAATAAAGTAAGAGAAGGGAAAACGAATTTCAAAAAGCAATAAGGATGGAAAGGGGGAAAGAAAGACCCAATTAATATTTAATCCTTTGGAAGCATCTTGCCCCATATTAAATGATACACCCTTGTTTTGGAAAATATCACACAATTAGGGATGTGCCAGCCTGCTTCAGCCTGTATATCCCAGTGCTTTTTCCATAATCGGATACACAACTTTTCTGAGGTCTCAACCAAGCGGTATTTTCCTGCCCTTCTGAAAAATGAAGCAATTTAAATTCTGCTTATAAGGTCACAGACTTGAGCTCAATGCCAGGCCATGATAGAAATGCTTTCCTGCTGGCAGAAAACACCTTGGCTTCTAAAGAGGCCATGTCCTCTTCTTCTCTGCCCTCTTAGAACTCCCTGGACATCTTTCTATTTCAGCACCTGTGGTGGGAGACTGACAGTATCTATGTGTCCGCTTTCTTGACTAGAGGAAGTCCCTGACTGAGGACAACGATTACATCTCATTCATCTTTGTCTCCAATAACATGCTTGTAACCCAGCAAACACAGTCAATAAACTAAGGCCTATCGCAATGACAGGTGAATTGAAAGAATGTGACTATTAAGGGAAAGAAAGGACAAGACAAGATAAGAATGGACTGTGGATCATTCCGTCATGGAAGGTGACACCATTTTTTTTTTTTTTTTTTTGGTATTTTCCCTCCTGCCAGGGAAAGCCCTTTGCCGCTGTTTCATGTGCAGAATGTTGGAAGTGTTGGTCTCCATATGACAGGAGTGCCCGGCACAGACACAAGAATAGATGAACTTGTTTCATGGTTTCTATTTTCATTCCTGGTAGGAAAGGCTATTTCTGTTTCAACTCTGAGGGGCTGCTGAAGGCAAGCACATGGCAGTTTTTGTTGGCTGTCAGAATGTGGCACATTTTAAAAACTAGAACCTGCTGAGAGGTACCCCAAAAATGTTTCAGGGGTTTGCAATGGCAGTGGGAAGTCCAGAACTCTGGGACACATCAGTCTGTGGCACCAGGACTCTATACCAGTAGCATCAGAGGCAGGGTGGGTCTCGTGCCTTAGCAGGTGGAGAATACAGCTACGTTTTCCAAAACTACCAGGGCAAGTTACCCCACCCAACTTGCACTAAAACAGAACCTTTGGGTTTTAACCCAATAAACGATGTTTTAAACTGTATCTCAGCCCTACCCATGTAAAGGGATTCCACCTGCCCAACCTCTGGCAGGTTGATTCTTCTCCATGACCCCTTGTGGGCTCATCTGCAGAGGATCAGCACCACCGATCACTGGGCATGATGTGAGAATTAGGGAAATTGATGAATGAGCAGTTTGTCATGCAGCAAGCAATTACGAGGGTTCACTAGCATCAAGATGGTGATAATTATTATTATTAATTTGATGCCATAACAAGGGATTAAGCCAGCCAATGGAGAAAGAGAACATTATCAGTTTAGACATTTTCTCTGGTCTTTAGAATCAGTTTCCTGGGACTCAGTTTTTCTCTCTCTCCTGCTCTGTTAGTTAACAATGCTGTATCCTAGGTGTTGAGTCATAATGGCTCTACTCAGTTTTACTAGGAAATCTATCCACCCCAAGACTCCTCAGCATGGTGGTTCTCTGGCCCACAGGTGCCCTGGATGTCGAGAGATGTATGTGTCTGTCCAGGAGGCAGCTGTCCGCTTTACAAGCTACTGAGGAGAACCTATTGAATTGTATCACAATTTTCAGGCACTTCTGATCCACCGGCCTCCTGGGGAGCATGCTGGGAAATGCATGACTGCTGAGGGAAGAAAGACTCAAGTCAAAGGGTAGCAGGCTTAAAATACTCCCAGCCAGAGCTATTGATCATGCAAGAACAGGAGAGGGAAGGAGCCCAAGAGGGAAGCGGGCTGGCCCAAATTTTCTCTCAGCAGAGATCTTGCTGATCTGTAGAATTTAAACCTATGAAGACAATGAAGGAGATGTGCACCAACAGGCCCATGCTACAGCATTACTATTTAGGTGTTTATGCAGCCCATTAAAACGATCATAAAACACTCATTTGCTAAGCTTTTTCTTTGTACCTTCTATGTGTCTTCCACAGTGACTCATTTCCTGTCCTCAAAGACCTTATGGTCTATTTAAAAACATATACAACTAAACGAATCACCACAATACAATATGAATAGTGTATCTATCAAGTGCATCCATTACATATTTACCAAATGTTACAACATTCACAACTGTGTCTGGGTATTATGGAGGCTTCATGGAGAAAGAGAAAGTTTGGCTGAATTCTGAAGAATGAGTAGGAATCTGGCCAAGAGGCTGAGAAGAAGGATGTCTAGGCAGAGGGAGCATTTGTGATCAGATAAAGAAAATGTGATTTTATATATATATACACAGACATACATATGGCATATATATACACACACTACACATATATATATATACACCACATATATGTACATACCACACATATATGTGTATATATGTATATATATATGCCTCCCATAAAATATGTGTATATATATATACACATAGATATACATATATATACACACACATGGCTGAACATTTTCAGCTGTAAATGCACACACACCATAAAATATTATTCAGCCATAAAAAGAATGAAATCCTGCCCTTTGCAGTAACATGGATGGAACTGGAGGCTATTATCTTAAGTGAAATAACTTAAAAACAGAAAGTCAAATACTGCATATTCTCTCTTATAAGTGAGAAATAAACAATGTGTCCATGTGGACACAGAGAATGGAATAGTGGACACTGGAGACTCCACAAGGTGGGAGGGTGGATGGGAGGTGAAGAATGAGAAATCACCTGCTGCATACGATGCACAATATTGTGGTGATGGTTACATAAAAGTCTAGACTTCACCACTATGCCATGCATCCATATAACAAAATTGTAATTGTACCCCGTAAATCTACAGAAATGTTTAAAAATGAAATAAAATAAAATGTGATATAGCCGGAGAAAAAAGAAGCTGAGCATGTCTGGGGCCAGCGAGAACCGGGTCCTTGTTCTGGCTCCACCAATAACAACCATTGTAATTGCTGCCCATGGGCATCTTAACTTCACCAGGACTCAGTTTTCTCATGTCTGAAATGCTAATAATAAAAGCAGCCCCCATAGGGTTATTTAGAGCAGCACTGTCCAACAGAGTAACCCTAACCACTTGTGGCTATTCAAACACATATTAGTTGAAGTTAGGTAAAATTTTAAAATCCAGTTCCTTATTCACAATATGCACAGTACAAATCTTCAGTGGCTGCATGTCCCAAGTAAGACCATATTGAATGGTGCAGCTTATAAAACATTTTCATCATTGCAGAAAGTTCCATTGGACAATGCTGATTTAGAGGATGAGACTCTGGATATAAAAGTCACCTTGCTTATTGTTTAGCATAAAAACTGTTTAATAGCATATTTTTACCAATTATTAATTATAATAATAATAATTTGTAAAGGCCTAGAGTCATAATTCTCAAAGTGTGAAATGAATGAAGGAAAGAAGAATACGCAGATAAGGGAGAATTGCTATTAATTGGGAAGTGAGGCAATGAGAGAGTAATGGAAGGAAAGGAGGAAGGATGGAAGAAAAGCAGGCAGGCAGATAAGTATGCCAGTTCGTCTGCATTTGTTCCCCAAAGTCATTTCTCTCTTTCCTGCTCTACTCAGTGCCCAGGTGGCTGATCTCTGCAGACCACCTCATCTAAGCTCCCTAGCTGGCTGGCTTCTGACAGGGTTTGGTTAATGGAAGTGAAAAATAAAACAGTCACCAATTTGCAAAATAAAGTATGACCTGCAAAAGAGCTAAATCGATCCAGCCATGACATGCAACACAAATTAGCTCAAAACATTTTTAAACACCAGCTCATTCAGTCCCACGTGTTCCCAGCTAATACTGCAAACTGATATAACCACAACTCTGTATGAGCTTATATGCTCCAGAGATGAGACCACTGACTGTCCCAGAAAACTGCCTCATTCATAAATTCTGACCAATCATTGTCCAGACCATGCTGATTAAAACCATCTCATGACTAGCTTTAGCCCCACAATTTTACAAGTACCTTCCCTCACTCCCCTTTTTAGAAGCATTCTTGAGATTCTGTTGCAGGGCTACTCTTCCTTGCTTGTCATATTTAATAAATCCAGCTTGGTAAGATTAACAGTGTTCCCTCGTGCTGGTTGCTTCAACAGGAGGCAACCACAGGAGCCAGGAGAGCAGGAAGCAGGGTGAGGCATTGCTTTCCACTCCTCACTCTGTTCTAGTACTGACTCTGGCTATAGCTGCACCTGCCCCCCAACTCCAGGTTTTGCTTTTGCTCTTTTATGAGGTCCAACAACATATGTTCCTCCTCTTGTCCCTTCGACCTGGGGGCAGTAGTAGTGTTTGAAATTGTCAGCTTCTGGCTGCTTCGCTATTCCTCATGTGTTTCCTTAACCCTGCCCATTTTCTACACAACTTGCCCTCACTAAGCAGTTTTGTGGTGGTTGTTGTTTTTAGTGTGTGGGCAAATTGAGTTTCTGGATGACAGATTGTGCAACCTATTTATTATCAAGAAGTATGCTAAGCTCTCTTTCCCCAGATATCTTCGTAGACACCTGCATGACAGACATTCAACCCCAATTTACAGATGCACAAACCTAATTTGTGGGGTTAAGCCCCTCACCCAAGGCCATGTCAATCAATATTCAGTGTGGGAACTTATACCTTTCAAATTCAGATATCTGTGTGCTTTCTACTACTCTGCACTGAATTCAAATGTGGGTGTTTGAAAAATGGTTCTCTTTCCCTCAAATGAATATTCTGTTAGCTCCTGAAGGTTGTTCTCAGTGTTTACGTTTTTGTTTTCTTCTCCCTCTCCCAATCCTGGTAACATTCTGAATTTGCATTAAGCTTTTACAGCTTCCTCAGGAATTGATGTATCTTTTTTACTACAAGAAACAATTGGCCAAAAAAATCATCTACTCTCCTTGCAGATCTCTGATCATCCATCTCTGGCTTCAGCCTTGGAAGACACCAGTGTCCTGAAACCCAGCATCACAGAGACAAGATGATGACTTTTAAGGAGGGTGAAGTGCCACCTGGAAACCTTAAGTGGATCTTCCTATGATATTCACACATCTATTTCCCAGCAATGTGTGCATAGGTGTAGCACAGCTAAATCCCATCAGTATATGCACATCTAAATTTATACTAAAGGGGCAACACTATAGGAAGCAGACAAGCTAGCAAGAGTCAGCATGAATTAGAAGTTTACATAAAGGATAGCAAAATCTTCCTTGATGGATGTAGCAGTAAATGTAGAAAGATCGATATTTAGGAGAGAATCTCTTGAGTAATATCCCTTAATTATGCAAACACACAAATCATTGCTAGGGGAAAAATAATGGAATATTCCCTGGCTTAACAAAGGCAGACTCTTGACAACATCTTTTTATATCTTAAGTTGAAAGGCGGTGGAGGAATCCACATAAGGAGTTTATGGGGATTCTAGATAGGAACAGACCAACACAGAATACAAAGTGACTTAGAAGCTGTGGGAGTGTTGGCTAGTGCCATTAATTTAATACCTGGGTCACAGAGTTTGGGGTTGACAGCTGGTCCCATCATTACTTGTAGCTGAGGCTGATTCAGCCACTAAGCCATGGAATTCTTTACCAATAAATGACTGAGCATATAAAGCTGAAATTAAAGAGTTGAAATTTTGGAGCCCAAGTTGGTGGCATCTGGGAAACAAGTGTTAGAATTTGGGCCAACAATAGCTTCAGTGCAGAGGAAAACAAGCAGCCACTGAACTGTGCAGGATCTGTGTTCAACAGTGGCACCATGTGGCAGCAAGAAGTTACAGCAAGAGTAGACTATGCACACTTTCCAGTTTTCTTCAGAGGAGCATTAAAAGCAAGACTGGCTCCCGTTTTGCACTACATAAGCCCCTTAAGGTTGTGGCCAATTCAAGAGGGAGCTACTGGTAACCCCGATGATAACTCATAAACTGGAAAAGTAGAGGTGAAATAAGTTACAGCAATTACATTGAGAAATGTGGGCTTATTTCTTGGGTTGTAACTTGCTGTGTGTGACTTAGGCCAAATCACTTCACTTATCTTGACTTTATCATTTCATCTTTAAAAACAGCCTTCTAGCTTTTCTAGATCCAAGACTTCCCAGAGGACTATGAGCTCCATAACAATAGAGACAAAGTTTTGTTCACTGCAGTATCCCCAGAACCCAGTGGACAGCACAGAGTACGCACTCATAAGTGCTCATTTAATTGAATCAGATTAATGATATCAGGTATAAACTATTCCTCAACAAGCTTAGCCTTGAAGCAAATGCAAAAGAGAAATCAGATTTGGGCCAGGATATTGGTCACTAAAGGAGCCAGAGTAGTGCTGAGTTCATGGAAGATGAATGATAAATGTTAATCCTAATCATATCAGAAGATTAGAAAGGTTACATGATTCAAGGAGACACACAGCTCCCCACACTTTCAGAGGGTTCTCGTTATGTTCCCTGGTGACAGAAATGTGTCCACCAGCTTCTTTTCCTCCTGGGCCAGCTGGCTCCTCCAATGAGAGCCTGCTCCTCCTCTGGCCCCTTGAGGATGGCAACCCTCACCTCCTGTCCTAGAAACAAGCACTAAAGCTTCCTGGGGCTTCCCTAAGAGTTTTCAGTGTCAGGCCCAGCAGGGAACTGCAGGCAGGAAGGAGAAAGAATAAAGAAAAGTAAATAATATCTCATATCTCATGGGGCTCAGAGCAGAGGTCTTCCCAGGTTTGGGGTTGAATAAAAACAAAACTGGGCTATGAGCTTCCACATGACTTTGAGTCTAGGTCCCTCTCCTCCTCCATGACCTTATGGGTCCCCATGCTTTCTTCTCTATCAGTAGCTCCAACAGCAACCTGCCTTCCCCAAGCCTGATCCAGTGAGGAAGAGAGCAAATAAAGAGGCCAGGCAGAATCTACAGTGACAAGTACCATTAGAGAAGGATGGATGAAGGGCAGGGGGAGCCCAGAGAAGGAGGCAACAAAGTCAGCCTGCAGGGGAAAGGCTTGACAAGGGACCTGGATTTGGAGGCAAAAAAAGCACTGAGGAGCCAAGAAGGCATATCAGTGAGAAGTACAGCAGCAAATAGAAAAGCCATGTTCTCAAAGTTATTTATTATGCTTCATGTGAGGGGCATGTGTGAGGGAAATCAGAAACCGTAATTCAACGACTGCCTGTGTTTGCTTTTGTAATTATTATTATCATCAATGGGAGCAATAATAACCACCAGGGGTAAGATTTGTCAAGTGCTGATACTGGGGCAGGCACTGTGATTGACCTGGTTTATTTGCTCATGCAATCTCACAATAACCCCATGATGGAAGAATGTTATCATCCCCACTTTACAAATGGGGATACTGAGGTTTAGAGAGGTTAAGTAAATTGCCTGAGCTCCCACAGTTAGAAAGTGGCAGAACTAGAATTCCAGATCAGGTCTACCTGACTCCAGAGTCTAAATTGCTGCTATTTGTGATGGTTAATACTGAGCCTCAACTTGATTGGATTGAAAGATGAAAATTATTGTTCATGGGTGTGTCTGCGAGGGTGTTGCCAAAGGAGATTAACATTTGATTCAGTGGACTGGAAAAGGGAGACCCACTCTCATTGTGGGTGGGCACAATCTAATCAGTTGCCAGCTCAGGTAGGATAAAAGCAGGCAGAAGAACGTGGAAAGACTAGTCTGGTTTAATCTTCTGGCCTCCATCATTTTCCTGTGCTTTTAACAGGAGAACTGCTTCCTGCCCTAGAACATTAGACGCAAAGTTCTTCAGCTTTGGGACTTGGACTGGCTTTGTGTGAGTCACCACTCCTTAATATATACTCCTTAATAATGCCCCCTTCATAGTAACATCTATCTTATTAGTTCTATCCCTCTGGACGACCTTAATAGGCTACTATTATCTCCTCTGCTCTTTAATTAATTCACTCCACAAATATTTTTAAGCATCTAATGTATGCCAGGTGCTATTCTGTACCTTATTATGCTGATTTCTTGATATTTGAGTTAGAGGCAAATTTCTAGGGGCACAAGTACTGTATGGAGCATTATGCACCCTGGAAGATACATTTGAACTAACTAACGGTTCAGCTTCCTTTTAGGACCAGCACCCCAAACACACTGAACTACATTAATAAATGTGCCCCAGAAAATGAGGCACCATCTGGCATCTCTGACAATCAAGCTGAAACACCACATAGCAAGGACCACACACAAGAAATCCCCCTCACCACATGGCACCTAAAAGAATCAACTAGTAACTTCATGACAAGGATTTTACAAACACAGAGCTGGGATGAAGAAGCCGACAAAGACAGGACAAATCTCCATCCCTTTAATTACAAAGTCTGACAAACAGGAGGCCTCTGTGAGAGTTTGAATCCCAGCTGCCTCAGAGAGAGCTCTGAGCTGTGAAATATTAAACTTGGATGGGCCCTAGACCCCTTTTAAACTTCCCCAATTGTCAGTTGGTCAGACACCCCGTCACCAACTTGGCTTTGTTTAGGCACGACCTGTATTATTAATTAGTTTATGTATTGTTTTAAATCAACTTTCTTTGCCACTTCAATCCAACTACAGCATAAGAGGAGACTTTATATCACGCCCTTTCATAGGAAAGCCAGAACCCTCATATAAATAGGTTACCCTATGAATAGATCTACTGGTCCCAGAATGTGACTGAGTTCAAAGCAATTTAATACATCTCTGTGTACCCCATATTCAGGGGAGAACACTGAGCAGAAGAGTGGGAATGAGCCCTGCTCAGATCTCTGGGTGGCTGCTGCTTTACTGGGACTGGCCGTGCAGACCCAGGATGCTTTTACTGCTGTTTTACTATTTGGTGGCTGCCCGTCATATTTATCAGCCACTGGTCTGTGTGAATAGCTGTGCAACCTCAGGCCCATCTCCATGTAATGTAAAGATTCCCCAGCTCACCCTTTCCATTGCAGGTTTCTCTCTCTCTGAGCGTGAATCTGTTGACCAGGGCTTCTTAAGGCTCCTCTCACTCTTATCTCCATGAGTAGTGCAGGAGTGCAGGCAAAGCGCCTCACCAGCATCACCAGAGGAAGGACCTGGGCAAGGGTGACCTATAGGAGGAGAGGTGGGGTGGGCAGCAGAGGACAAGCCCCATTGCCTGGGCTGGACTTCCACTTCTGTGACTGGCAGAGATGATGCTTCTCTCCCTGTAGAATGAGCCGTCAAAGAGCACAGGTGCTTCTCAAAGTGGGATTGGGCACCACAGGTGATTGGAGGCCTTCACAGCTGAGCATGTTAAATATGTTGAAATCAAACCCATCACCCTACCCCCAGAACATTTGGAATAGTAACAGTGGTATGTGACCTGAGTGGTCTCTGTTTTTAAAAAGAGTTAAAAGCACATTTGCCAGACTACATCCAAATAAATCTTGGAATGGCTTCCTTGAAAATTTCTGTGTGGTTTATTAAAGTGATAGGTTTTAGAAAGACTATAGGTAGCCACTGGGAAGTAGCAAAGGTTTGCTATGAACAAATGCTGTCAGAGTCACCTTACGACTATTTTTTAACAAGACAGGTCTGGTAGTTTAAAGTGATTTACTTATTCCACAAATCTTTATTGCACAGTTACAATGGTCAAAAAGTTTGTTGGGTGCTCTACATAAGCTATTCATCCATTCATATCTATTTCTTCAGTAGGGCACGATAGCAAAAAGATACCACCAAATAATTTGGGAACTGAGAAAAGAGATTGGCCTCTGGTTATTTATTAATTGATTGTAAAAGTGACTAAACAGAATTGGAGGACAGATGTGTAAATTGTCCTTAAGGAACAGAGAGGTTAAAGGATTTCTTTCTAGCAGCCCTGTCCAGTGTCCTTCTACTTCTCATTAAAATACCACCAAGGACACAAGAAGCAGCCAAAACTTTCTAACTCATAAACATGCTGAAAATCAAAAGTGATAAGCCAATTATTGCCAAAATTAAGAAGAAATTTTCATTGACTTCATATTTGAATAATTTGCATATGTGAAGTGCTTACAGCAGTGTCTGCCACATAGAAACCCCAATTGTTAATTATTATTAGCTTAAGTTCAAAGGAACTGAACTGAGGAAAACAACTGGTGACCTCTGCAGACACTGTCCTATGAAAGAGATTCCCTACCAGGCTGAGCGGTGCTGAGCAGATGTAGTTAAGCTGAATAATTTCCCCCAAGTTTGTCTACTCAGAACCTGAGAATGTGACATTATTTGGAAAGAGGGTCTTTTTAGATGTAATTAGCTAAAAAGGCATTATACTGGAGTTGGGTGGGAACTCAATCCAATGACTGATAGCCTTATAAACAGAAGACGAGAGGAGACACAGACACCCAGAAGAAGTCCATGTGAAGATGGGGGCAGAACTGGAGTGATGCATCTACAAACCAGGGAATGTCAAAAACTGCTGGCAGCCACCAGCAGTGAGGAAGAGTCAGGAGAGGACTTTTCCTGAGAGCCTTCAGAAGGATCGTGGCTCTGCTGACACTTTGATTTCAGACTTCTTCTCTCCAGAGCTGTGAGAGAATAAATTTCTGTTGTTTTAAGTCACTCAGGTTGTGGTACTTTGTTACGGCAGACTCAGGAGAGGTATTTGTCACCTCTACTCCACTGGCAGAGAACCAGAGTCTGCATTCACTGGTAAAACGTGCCATATGTCTGCTTTTGGGTGCTGTTTTATGAATCAGCAGATACCGTTTTCAGTCATTTCCAATCTTTTCATCTCCAGGGAAAAGTCAAAGCAGAGAACAGTTAGACAGATTATATCTAGGGGATGCGGCCACCACAAGCAGAACCTTCCTTGCCTTGAGGATGAAGACAGAAACAACTTGGGGGCTTAATGTGCAGGGGGTTGAGGTCTTTCAGGTGATCCACCACTGGATCAATGGAAGAATGGTGATATGGTTTGGCTCTGTGTCCCCACCCAAATATTATCTAGAATTGTAATTCCCATAATCCCTACTTGTCAAGGGAGAAACCTGGTAGAAGGTGATTGTATCATGGGGCAGTATCCCCTGCATTGTTCTTATGATAATGAGTGAGTTCTCATGAGATCTGATGGTTTTGTAAATGTCTGACAGTTCCTCCTTCACACTCTCACTCTCTCTCGCCTGCTGCCACGTAAGACGTGCCTGCTTCCCCTTCTGCCATGATTGTACATTTCCTGAGGACTCACCAGCCATGTGGAATTGTGAGTCAATTAAACTTCTTTTCTTTGTCAATCACCTAGTCTCAGGCAGCTCTTTACAGCAGTGTGAGAATGGACTAATATAAATGGACTTCTTAGAAACAGAAGCTCCCACCACCATTCATTAAAACTTCACAAAACGGTTTTTAATACCCATTTTTAGACTGCATTCTAGCCTGGGCAATAGAACAAGAATCCCGTTCTCTCTCCCTCTTTCTTTTCCTCTTTCTTTCTCTCTTACATTCTTTTCTTTTCTTTCTTTCACTCTTTCTTTCTTCTTTTCTCTCTTTAAAAAAACAAACAAACAAACAAAAAACTTCACAAAACAATTGTCTGTGAGGCCGTGGGACCTGAGCTTGGCATTGTGCACACGAACTTTCCAGCAGTACTTCTACGAGGGAAAGCTGTGTGTCTATTCAGGTGGCAGTGAGCAAGGCCAACAGCAATCCACATAACCCTGCCTGTTGGCAAATGCTAGCCTAGAAAGACACTCCCTGTTTACAGATACATTAAGAGGATAAAATAATGAACATGGAGCCTATGTAGAATACTGTGGTATGAGTGAAACAGAACATTATCTTGAAGTCTTAAAGAGAATACCACTGAAAAGAATGTGCTACAGAAACCTGAAGAAGAGTTTAGAAAAATAGAAAAGGCTTTTGTCTTGTAACAGGATAGAGAAGCTGGTCTCTGTGATACAGGAATAAAGCGTTACATGAAGACAAGTTACAAGGAAAGAAGAACTGGGTATGATAAAAGGCAAATATGTACATTTAAAAAATGGATGTAAGTTGGTTTTTTTAGTGCTAACATATGGATTCTGGAAGGATATTTTAGAAGACTAACCCACCATGACTTAAATAGAAATTTTCAGAAATGCTACAAGGGTTTAAAGTCAGCAAATCATTTAATTATTTGTATCAATAAGACATTTGATCAAAGTCATTATCTACTTTTGAAAAAAATCTAGGAAACTGACAATGGAAGGTTATTTTGCTGACATGAGGAAGGTTATTTTGCTTACTTGTGAGCTATGAGATGAGATCCAACTAATGTCATTGACAAGATTAGGACCTATATTATTGTTACAGTAATTTATTATACTTTTGCAAAATATCGTCCGAATAATCAGAACCAGAAGTAAGAGTTCTGGCTTTTGCAAAAGCAAAGAGAAATATATCATTGTTTTCAAAAATATGACTGTCTACCTCCAGTAACAGAGGTTACAATTACCGAAGGGTCAATAGGCCTAGCCATTGGTTAACACTAAGTAAGTTCCCAGCTGAATCTCCATAGTAACCTTATGAGATAGGTGCTATGATTATACATTCAATGAACAGATCAGGAAAGTTAAGAACAGAGAAGATCATTTTGCTGAGGATAATACAACAGTAAGTATAGAGCCAGGTATATTGGCTCTAAGATCCATTTCTGAATGGGTACTTCCAAGCAAATCAACTGAAACCTGGACAAAACGAACAGCCAATCAACCAAGCCAAACCAAGCATCATAAAGAGTATGGCAAGGCTGTGAAGTGGCTGGATATAAAACTAAATACTCCCAACACAAATTATTTCCTACATATAAACACTTAGGAAAGGTAAGGTTTTTTAAAATTCCATTTATATTAACAAACCAACAACAATAGTAATTCCAGCAACCGTATGATGAGGGAATAAACGTCCCAACATTAAATCATCAGGCCTAGAAGAAGACAGACAAAGGAAAACCATGCTTCAAGAAAAAAAGACTAACTGTCAATACTTTGAGAATGTCCCAGTTAAGTTTAGGCTTCATAGAATTCCTAACAAAACCCAGAGATTTTGGTGGAGACATGGGGAAACTGATTCTAAAATGCAACTGAATATATCAAAAGGTTCAGAAAAACAGAGTAATAAGAGGGCCCTTGCCCTAAAATAAAGTGAAAGTTATTAAGTATCTTTAATAACAAG
This sequence comes from Cacajao melanocephalus, assembly GCA_963573385.1. Lineage (NCBI taxonomy): Eukaryota > Metazoa > Chordata > Mammalia > Primates > Pitheciidae > Cacajao > Cacajao melanocephalus. The sequence continues at coordinate 2,615 of CAUYLG010073781.1, read as the reverse complement.
AACAATAAGGTCAATAATTGTATCTGTATAACAGGAATTATTGAGTAAAGGCAATAAAGTAGAATACATGGAAACAGGTCCTGGGAATAAAAAAAGTAGTTTACAGTAAAGGTAA
>CAUYLG010073780.1:0-17957 GCA_963573385.1 Cacajao melanocephalus | reverse complement strand
GTGGCTCCTCCGCCAGGAATCTCCTAGTCTGTGGGCAACAAAAATTCGTCTGAAAGTGCGGCGTCCACTCGCTCTCTGCGCTTTCACTGGGAGCTACAATCCTGAGCTGTTGTTAATCGGCCATCTTGGATCTCTCTCTCTTTTTTATCTTTATCTTCCCTTTCCCCTATAATGTAAACTTCATGAGAAAAAGGATTTAAAAAAAACTGTTTTGTGTAGTGCTTACAGCCAGCTACCCACAGTACCTCTCTAGTAGATCTCATTGATACTTCAAATCAGTATACTTTAAAATGCTTCTCCTGTACTCCCAAATATTCCTTCAGATTTTTCACAAACCTGGAAGTAGCCAAAGCCTTCTACCTTTCCTTCACTCCTTCAGAAGATTGAGTCTCATCAATTGTACTTCCTCAGTGCTTTCCAAATCTACCCATTCCCCTCAAGCTCTGAAACACCTTCATCATTTCTTAACAGGACTTCTGTGTAAGCTTCCTATCTAGATTTTCTGTTCCAGACTCATTCTCTCTTGCATTCTCCACCTCCCTCAACACTTATACCCATCATTCTGTATAGTGCTTTCAGGATTACTTTCCTGCATCTATTTGGTCATATTATTTTCTGGTTAAATACCTACAATGATTTGCTGTCATCTCTAGAATGCAGCCTAGATTCTTTAACATGGTGTACAAACTTTTCATAATCTCTTATGAATAAAATTATTATTAATGTAATTCCTCCAGTTTTGTTCTTTTTGCTCAGGATAGTTTTGGCTATTCTGTGTCTTTTGTGGTTCCATACAAATGTCAGGATTGCTTTTTCTATTTCTGTGAAGAATGTCATTGGTATTTTTATAGGGATTGCATTGAATCAGTAGATTGCTTTGGGTAGCATGGACGTTTTAACAATATCAGTTCTTCCAATCCAGGGACTATCTTTCCATTTAGTGTCCTCTCCAATTTCTTTCACCAATGTTTTATAGTTTTTATTGTAGAGAACTTTCACTTCTTTGATTTAATTAATTCCTAGGTATTTAATTTGTAGGTACTGTAAATGAGATTATTTTCTTGATTTCTTTTCAGATTGTTCACTTAACGTAAAGGAATGCTACTGATTTTCACATCTTGGTTCTGTATCCTGCAACTTTACTGAGTTTGTTTATCAGTTTTAATAGTTGTTTGATGGAGTCTTTAGGTTTTTCTAAATATAAGATCATATCATCTGTGAACAAGGAAAATCTGACATCTTTCTTTCCACTTTGGATATGCTTTCTTTATATCTTCTGTGTAATTGCTCCAGCTAGGACTTCCAGTACTATGTTGAATAACAGCAGTGAAAATGAGTGTCCTTGTCATGTTCCAGATGTTCGAGGAAAGGCTTTCAGATTTTTCCTCATTCAGTATGAAATTAGCTGTGGATCTGCATATGTGGCTTTTACTGAGTTGAAGTATGTTTCTTCTGTGCCCAGTTTTTTGAAGATTTTTATTATGAAGGGATGTTTAATTTTATTAAATGCTTTTTCAGCATCAGTTGATCATATGATTTTTGTCCATTTTGTTGATGTGATTTATCACATTGATTTGCATATGTTCAACCATCCTTGAATTCCTGTGACAAATCCCACTTGGTCATGGCAAAAGGTCTTTTTAATGTGTTGTTGAATTTGGTTTGCTAGTATTTTGTTGAAGATTTTTGTATCAAAGTTTATCAGAGATATTGGCCTGTAGTTTTTATTTTTTGATGTGTCTTTGCTTTTGGTATCAGGGTAATCTTGGCCTTGTAGAATGAGCTTGGAAGTATTTTCTTCACATCTGTTTTTTGGAGTAGTTTGAGTAGGATTGGAATTAGTTATATATATATGTATATATATTTTATATATACATATATATATAATATGTATATATGTTTGGTAAAATTCAGCAGTAAAACCATTGGGTCTCTGGCTTTTCTTTGCTGGGAGGCTTTTTATTATGGGTTTGATCTCATTACTTATTACTAATCTGTTCAGGTTTTGGATTTCTTCATGGTTCAATCTTTGTCGGTTGTATGTGTCTAGGAGTTTATTCATTTCTTCTAGGTTTTTCAATTTATTGGCATGTAGTTTTTCATAGTAGCCACTAGTGATCCTTGGATTTTTCTGTGATATGCAATGTCTCCTTTTTCATCTCTGATTTTATTTGAGTCTTCTCTTTTTATCTTAGTCTGACTAAACATTTGTCAATTTTATCTTTTCAAAAAGTCAACTTTTTGTTTCATTGATCATTTTTATTATTTTCTTTCAATTTTCTTTCTGCTGTGATCTTTATTATTTCTTTTCATTGATTAACTTTGAGTTTGGCTTGTGCTTTCTTTTCCAGTTCTTTAAGATATATCATTAAGCTGTTTGTTTAAAGTTTGTCTTCTTTTAGATGTGGCTACTTGTAGCTGTAAATGTCCCTCTTAGTACGGCTTTTGCTATATCCAGTAGGTTGTGGTATGTTGTGTTTCTGTTGTTTGTTTCAAGAAAATTTTCAGTTTCCTTCTTAACCTCCTCATTGACCCACTGGTCATTCAGGAGCATGTTGTTTAATTTTCATGTGTTTGTATAGTTTCCATAATTTCTGTTGTTATTGATTTCTGATTTTATTCCATTGTGGTCAGAGAAGATACTTGATGTTTTAAGACTTGTTTTGTGTCCTAGCATATGGTCTACCATTGACTGATCACATGCTGAGAAAAAAATGTGTGTTTTGCAGCCATTGGATGAAATGTTTTGTAAGTATCTATTAGATTCATTTGTTTTATAGTACAGATTAAGTCAGATGTTTCTGTGTTATTTTCTCTCTGGGGCATCTGTCTAATGCTGAAAGTGAGGTGTTGAAATCTCTAAGTATTATCTAATGGACTCTGTCTTTTCAGCTCTAATAACATTTGGCTTGTATATTCTGCCATTTTGTCCTTTGTTTTCTGGTTGCATTGTGGTCTTCTCTTCCTTCTTTTCTTCCTTCCTGTTTGTCTTTTAGTGAAGGTAATTTTCTCTGGTTGTATATTTTAACTTCCCATGTTTTGCTTTTTGGGTACCCATTTTATGTTTTTAGATTTGAGGTTACCATTAAGTTTACAAATAACACCTTATAATTTGTTATTTTAAACTAATGACAACATAACACTGATTACAGAAACAAATAAGCAAAAAGAAAACTAATAAAAATTCTATACTTTAATTTTGTCTCCCTGCTTTTTTACTTTTTGTTGTTTCTATTTATATCTCTTTGTACTATGTGTGTCTTGAAAAGTTATAGTTATTTTTTATTGGTTCATCTTTCTACGTGAGGTAGGAATAATTTTCATCTTTCTCTGTAAGGTAGGAATAATTTACACACCAACACTACAGTGATATAATAGTCCATGTTTTTCTGTGTACTTGCTATTACTAGTGAGTTTTGTACCTTTCAAATGATTTCTTTTTGCTCATTAAGGGCTTTTTTCTTTCAAATTGAAGAACTACATTTCGCATTCTCCCCTCCCCCCTTCCCCTCCCCCTTTCCCTCCCCCTCTCCCCTCCCCTTCCCTCCTGTCCTCTCCCCTCCTCTCTTCTCCTCTCCCCTTTCCTTTTTTCTTCCCCCTTCCCTTTCCTTTCTCCTTTTCTTTCCTTCTCCTTCCCACTTCCCCCTTCCCCTTTCCCTTTTCCCTCTCCCTTTTCCCTCTCCCTTCCCTTCCCTTCTCCCTCTCCCTTCCCTTCTCTCTTCTCTTTCCTTCTCCCTTCCCTTCCCTCTTTCCTTCTCTTCTCCCTTCTCTTTCCATCTTCCTTCCTTTTCTGTCATCCTTTCCTTTTCTGTCTCCCTTCCCTCCCCCTCCCCTTCTTTCCCCTTTCTTTTTGTCTTGATCTGATCTGTCACCCAGACTAGAGTGCAGTGGCGTGACCTCAGCTCACTGCAACCCCTGCCCCCGAGGTTTAAAGCAATTCTCCTTCCTCGGCCACCTGAGTAGCTGAAATTATAGGCATGCACCACCATGCCTGGCTACGTTTTGTACTTTTAGTAGAGGTGGAGTTTTACCATGTTTGCAAGTCTGATCTTAAACTCCTGGCCTCAAGTGATCTGCCCACATCAGCCTCCCAAAGTGCTGGGATTACAGGCATGAGCCACCAGGCCCAGCAGGTTGCATGGAAAAGTTCTTTAGTGGTGATTTTTGAGATTTTGGTGCACCCATCACCCAAGCAGTGTATACCGTATCCATTATGTAGTCTTTTGTCTTTTACCCCCATTCCACCATTCCCCTGAGTCCCTAAAGTCCATTATACCATTTTTTAATGCCTTTCCATCCTTATAGCTTAGCTCCCACTTATAAGTGAAAACATATGATGTTTGGTTTTCCATTTCTGAGTTACTTCACTTAGAATAATGGTCTCCAGCTCCATCCAGGTTTCTGTAAATGCCATTATTTTGTCCATTATGTCTGAGTAATATATTTCATAATTATATATATATTTCATGATACATATAATTCATTATATATGTATATTTCATGATATATATTTCATGATTATATATATATACACATATATTTTATATACATATATGTATATACCACTTTTTTTTTCCTGAGACAGAGTCTTCCTCTGTCGCCCAGAGCTGGAGGATAGTGGTGTGATCTTGGCTAACTTTAGCCTCCACCTCCCAGGTTCAAGAAATTCTTCATCAACCTCCTGAGTAGCTGGATTACAGGCATGTGCCACCATGCCCAGCCAATTTTTGTATTTTTAATAGAAATGGGGTTTCACTATGTTGGCCAGTCTGGTCTCAAACTCTTGACCTTTTGATCCGTCTGCCTCGGCCTCCCAAAGTGTGGGGATTATAGACGTGAGCCACCATACCCAGCCTATACCACATTTTCTTTGTCCACTCATTGTTTGATGGCCATTCAGGCTGGTTCCATATTTTTGTAATTGCAAGATGTGCTGTGTAAACATGCATGTCCAAGTGTCTTTTTTATATAGTGACTTCTTTACCTCTGGGTAGATATCCAGTAGTGGGATTGCTGGATCAAATAGTAGTTCTTTTAGTTTCTAAAGGAATCTCCATCTTGTTTTTCCTAGTGGTTATGCTAATTTACGTTCCCACCAGCAGTATAAAAGTGTTCCCTTTTCACCACTTCCCACCAACCTCTGTTATTTGTTATTTTTAAATTACAGCCATTTTTGCAGGAATAAGAGATTTTGATTCCTTGTGGTTTTGATTTACATTTTCCTGTTAAGTAGTGATATTGACCATTTTAAAATATGTTTCTTGGCCATTGTATATTTTTTGAGAATTGTCTGTTCATGTCCTTTGCCCATTTTGGTGGGATTTTTTTTTCTTGCTTATTTGTTTCAGTTTCTTGTAGATTCTGGATATGTGTCCTTTGCCAGATTTATAGTTTGCAAAGATTTTCTCCCACTCTGTGTGTTGTCTGTTTACTCTCCTGATTATTTTCCTTTGCAGAAGCATTTTAGTTTCATTAGGTTCCATCTATTTATCTTTGTTTTTGTTGTATTTACTTTTGGATTCTTAATCATGAACTTTTTGCCCAAGCCAATGTTTTATGATGTTATCTTCTGGAATTTGTATGGTTTCAGGTCTTAGTTTTAGTCTTTGATCCATCTTGAGTTGATTTCTGTGTAAAGTGAAAGACTAAGGATCCAGCTTCATTCTTCTACATGTGGCTTGCCAATTATCCCAGCATCATTTGTTGAATAGGGTATCTTCTGCCCACTTTATGTTTTTGTTTGCTTTGTTGAAGATCAGCTGGCTATAAATATTTGGCTTTATTTCTGAGTTCTCTATTTTGTTCCATTGGTCTATGTGTCTGTTTTTATACCAGTACCATTGCTGTTTTGGGAACTATAGTCTTGTAGAATAGTTTTAAGTCGGTAATGTGATGCCTCCAGATTTTGTTTTGTTTTGTTTTGCTTCTTTGTTTGTTTGTTTTATGCTTAGTCTTGCTTTGGCTGTGTGGGGTCTTCTTTGGTTCCATGTGAATTTTAGGATTTTTTTTCTAGTTTTGTGAAGACTGATGGTGGTATTTTGATGGGAATTGCATTGAATTTGTAGATTGCTTTTGGCAGTATGATCATTTTCCTACCTGTTCATGAGCATGGCATGTTTTTCCATTTGTTTGTGTTGTCTGTGGTTTCTTTCAGCAGTGTTTTTAATTTTCCTTGTAGAGATCTTTCACCTCCTTGGTTAGGTATATTCCTAAGTATTAAAAAAATTTTTTTTTGCATCTGTTGCAGAAAAGTTTGAGTTCTTGATTTGATTCTCAGCTTGGTCATTGCTGGTGTGTGTATTGCAGTGCTACTGATTTGTGTACATTGATTTTGTACCCTGAAACTTTAGTGAATTTGTTTATCAGATCTGAGAGCTTTTTGGATGAGTCTTTATAGAGTTTTCTAGGTACATGATCATATTATTGGTGAACAGCAACAGTTTGACTTCGTCTTCTTCAATTTAGATTCCCTTTATTTCTTTCTCTTGCTTGATTACTGTGGCTAGGACTTCCAGTACTATGTTGAAGAGAAATGATGAAAGTAGGCATCCTTGCCTTGTTCCAGTTCTCAGGGGAAATGCTTTTAACATTTCTCTGTTCAGTATAATGTTGGCTATAAGTACGTCAGAGATGGCTTTTATTACCTTGATGTATGTCCTTTCCATGCCAGTTTTGCTGAGGGTTTTAATCATAAAGCAATGCTAGATTTTGTCAAATGCCCTTTCCGCATCTATTGAAATGATTATGTGATTTTTGTTTTTTAATTCTGTGTATGTTATATATCACATTTATTGACTTGCATATGTTAAACTGTCCCTGCATTACTAGTATGAAACCCAGTTGATCATGGTGTATTATATTGCTGATTTGCTGTTGGATTTGGTTAGTATTTTGTTAAGGATTTTTGCATCTATGTTCATCAGGGATATTGGTCTGTAGTTTTCTTTTTTTTTTTTTTTTTGTTATGTCCTTTTCTGGTTTTGGTATTCGGATTATACTGGCTTCATAGAATGATTTAGGGAGGATTTCCTCTTTATCTGTCTTGTGAAATAGTGTCAATAGGATTGGTACCAGTTCTTCTTTGAATGCCTGATAGAATTCAGCTGCGAATTCACCTAGTCCTGGAGGTTTTTTTTCTTGGCTGTTTTTAAATCACTGTTTCAATCTCACTCCTTGTTATTGGTCTGGTCAGAGTTTCTACGTTTCCTGATTTTATCTAGGAGAGCTGCAATATTTCCAGGAATTAATCCATCTCCTTTAGGTTTTCTAGTTTGTGTGCCTTAAGGTGTTCATAATTGCCTCAAATGATCTTTTGTAATCTTTTGGTGTCAGTTGTAGTCTCGCTGTGTCACCCAGGCTGGAGTGCAGTGGCATGATCTTGGCTCACTGGATTTAAGAGATTCTCCTGCCTCAGCCTCCCTAGTAGCTGAGGTTACAGGCAAGCACCACCATGCCTGGCTAATTTTCGTATTTTTTTTTAGTAGAGACAGGATTTCATCCTGTTGGCCAGGCTGGTCTCAAACCCCTGACCTCAAGTGATCCACTCACCTTGGTTTCCCAAAGCGCTAGGATTACAGGTATAAGCTACCATGACTGGCCTCCTATTTCATTACTAATTGAGCTTATTTAGGTCTTCTCTCTTCTTTTTTTGGTTAATTCACTAATGTTCCATCAATTTTGTTTATCTTTTCAAATAACCAGCTTTTCGTTTATTTTTTGTATTATTTTTATTTCAATTTCTTTTAGTTCTGCTCTGTTTGCTATTTCTTTTCTTCTGCTTGGTTTGTGTTTGATTTATTCTTGTTTCTCTAGTTCCTTGAGGTGTGATGTTAGGTTGTGCATTTCTTCTCTTCCTCTAAGATAGATCATATGATAGGCCACAAAACAAGCCTCAACACATTAGAAAATTGAAATTATATCAAGTACCCTTTCAGATCACAGTGGAATAAAATTGGAAATTAACTCCAAAATGGACTCTCAAAACTATACAAATACATGGAAATTAAATAATCTGCTCCTGAGTGATCTTTAGGTCAACAGTGAAATCAAGATGGAAATTTAAAAATTCTTTGAACCAAATGATAATAGTGATACAACTTATCAAAACCTCTGGGACACAGCAAAAGTCATGGTACACAGAGGAAACTTTATAGCATTGGCATTTCTTTAAAGCTAGTCTGGTGCTGATAAAATCTATTAGCGTTTATTTGGCTGGGAAAGTCTTTATTTCCTCTTTATGTTTGAAGGATACTTTATCCAGTATACTATTCTAGGGTAAAAGTTTTTGTTTTTTTCCTTTAGCACTTTAAATATGTCACTTTTTTCCTTTAGCACTCTCCCCTGGCTTGTAATACTTCCACAAAAAATCTTATGCCAGATGTATTGGCACTCCATTACATGTTATATTTTTTTACTCTTGCTGTTTTTAGATTTTTTATTGTTGACCTTTGTGAGTTTGATTATTAAATGCCTTGTCGTAGTCTTCTTTGGGCCACATTTGCTTAGTGTTCTATAACCTTCTCTTTCTCAAATATTGATATCTCCCTCTAGGTTTGATAGGTTTTTTGTTATTAGCTCTTCAAATAAACTTTCTACCCCATTTCTCCTTCTGCCTTCTCTTTAAGGCCAGCAACTCTTAGATTTTTCCATTTGAGGGTATTTTTTAGACCCTGTAGAAAGATTCTAGAAAATAGATTCTTTCCTGTAAACCCTGCTTGCTTTATTTTTTTATCCTTTTTTCTTTTGTCTCCTCTGACTGTGTATTTTCAGATAGCCTGTCTTGAAGCTCACTAATTCTTTCTTATGCTTGATTCCTTCTGCTATTAAGAGACTGTGGTGCATTTTTCAGTATGTTAGTTGTATTTTTTAATACCAGAATTTCTACTTGAATTTTAAAAATTATTTTAATTTATTTGTTAAATTTATCTGATAGGATTCTGGATTTCTTCTCCTTGTTATCTTAAATTTCTTTGAGTTTACTCAAAAATAGCTATTTTGAATTCTCTGTCTGAAAGGTCACATATCTGTTTCTTCGGGATTGATCCCTGGTATTTATTTAGTTGATTTGGTGAGATCATATTTTCCCAGATGATCTTGATATCTGTAGATGTTTGTTTCTGTGTGGGCATTGAAGAGTTAGGTATTTATTGTAGTTTTTGCATTCAGGTTTGTTCGTACCCATTCTTGGAGAGGTTTTTCAGGTATTTGAAGATCACTGCAACCATATCTGTATTGGGGGGCACCCCAAGCCCAGTAAAATTGTGGTTCTTATAGACTCATAGAGGTACCACTTTAGTGTCTTGGATAAGGTTCAGAAGATTCCTTTGAATTACCAAGGAGAGGCTCTTGTTCTCTTTCCTTACTTTCTCTGAAACAAACAAGATCTTTCTCTCTCTCTCTCTCTCTCTCTCTCTCTCTCTGCTCAGCTGCATGGAGCCTGAGGGAGGGGTAACACAAGTACTCTTGTGTTTACCACCACTGGGACTGCACTTGGTCAGACCTGAAACTAGCACAGCCCTGGGTCTTGTCCATGGTTAGCTGTAACCACTACCCGTCTACCATCTCTGTTCACTCAAGATCCTAGGGCTCCACAGTCAGCAGGTAGCAAAGTCAGCCAGTTCTGTGTCCTTCCCTTGAGGTCAGTGAGTTCCTCTGAGCCCTGGATGGGTCTAGAGATGCTTTCCAGGAGCTGGGGCCTGAAGTCAAACACTTTAGAAATATACCTGGCATTTTATATAATCTCATATATCTTGGAGGCTTTCTTCATTTCTTTTGGTTCTTTTTTTATTTATCATTTATCTGATTGGGTTAATTTGAAAGCCTGTCTTTGAGCCCTGAAATTCTTCCTTCTTGTCTGTTGTTGACAGTTTCCACTGTATTTTGTGTTTTCCTCAGTTTGTCTTTCATTTACAGATGATCTGATTGGTTTTTCTTTTTTGTTGTTGTTTTCTGAGAGTCTTGCTCTATTGTGCCGTGGAGTGCAGTGGCACAATCTTAGCTCACTGCAACCTCCACCTCCTAGGTTAAAGCAATTCTCTCACATCAGCCTCCTGAGTATCTGGGACTAGAGGTGGATACCACCATGCCCAACTAATTTTTGTGTTTTTAGTAGAGACAGGGTTTCATCATGTTGGGCTGGCTGGTCTCAAACTCCTGACCTCAGGTGATCAGCCTGCCTCAGGCTCCCAAAGTGCTGGGATTACAGGCATGAGCCATCACGCCTGATCTGATTGGTTTTTCTTTATGATATCTATCTCTCTGGAAAACTTTTCATGCATATTCTTGACTGCTTTTTAAATTTATTTTTGTTGATTTTTCACCTTTCTCTGATATCTCCTTGAGTAGCTTGATAATCAACCTTCTGAATTATTTTTGTCTCATTTCAAAGATTTTTGTCTTCATTTGGATCCATATATGGAGAGCTATTGTGACCTTTTGGGGTTTTATGGAACCCGGTTTTTTCATATTACCAGAATTACTTTTCTGGTTCTCTTTATAATTTCAGTAGGCTATTTTTTTCAGATTGTTCTTGAATTTATTTTTGACTTTTTAAAAATGTTTTCTTTTTTCCTTTAATGCTTGGAGTAAATTGCTTTAGCCTAATTTGATTCTTGGGACTTGGTTAAGACTCTGTTTGAGTTCCTTAGTTATTATATAAAGTCTTTGTGCAATGCCTTTCTCAGATGCTGGTTATAGTAGATATGTACTTGGTGTGTGGGCCAGTTTACTGTCTCCTATTGAGTTGGAATGGCAGGGATTCTTTGAAGCTTATCTCATTCTCTCAGGGTGTGCAATTTATTTATTCAATTTTTTCCCATTATTTTATTAACTGAATTGATGATTCAGGTTTCAGGCCAGTTTTGGAGGTATCCCTGGGTAGGCACTGGTTGTAGCTAAAGCAGGTGGGTAGATGTAATATGCAAAGGTGGACAGAGGTCCCAGCCTTGATGAAGACAACTGGGGTCAGGGGTAGCTCTCAATTAGATGTTATGAGGTTTTCTCAGGGTGAAGGGTGAGAGCTACCTCAGTTTCCCTGCCAGGCCAGCAGAAAAGCTTTCCACTTCACAGCCTCACTCTTTTCCCAGTGTTCTGGCTGTTCAGATCAGATAGACACCTCTTCTATAGGAATATTGATGTTCCAGGTAGGGAAGAATTGTGACTCTACCTCCTGTGTAGGCCTGCATCTGGGCAGTGCTCCTCCTGAGGGGCTGCAGTCACCCTGAATTGTTCCCTGAATTGGGGGATGTCTGCAAGGGATTCAGTGATGTGACATAGACTCTTTGAGATTCCTTGGTTGTAGATAGTCTTAGTAGTGCTGCCTTTCTTGAATGCTGTTTGTACTGGTAGTGAACTTGTCATGTGGACAGACTCAGGACCTTTAGTTTGCCAGGGTGTTGCAGGCTGTGGTGATTGCTGAGGTCAGGCAGCTGTTTTCTCCTTCTTGGGCACAGTGTAATTCTATCAAGAGATGGTGTAAAGGTCTGTGGTGGTTGACCTCCAGCCAGGAGGTGCTGCTTTCAAAAGAGCACCAACTGCAGTAGTAACAGTGGGATTTGAGCCTGCCCTAAGCTTCCTTCGGGAAGTATTCTGGTTTCTCAGGTGATGAGTGGGGCTACAAATTTCCTAAAAGTTTATGTCTTTTATATTAAGCCTCCAGGGCAGGTTGAGAAATATCACCAGGTTGGGTCAGGGTTAGGCGGGTCTGAGCTCCGATTCTCCTTGTGTAGGGCAGGCTAAGGCCTCTGTAAGAGTCAGAGATGGTTCTCAGGTCGCTGGGGTAATGGTTCACAGGGGAGTATAACTGCCTCTGCTGCACAGAGGAATTTGCAAAAGGAATGGGGAGTAGTGAGCAGCAGTGAGCCTTACCTAGCTCCTATACAGTTTTCAAGGTCAGTGTTACTCCTGCAGTCCTCTGGTGTCAGCACCTGGTTTAGATCTTGGCAGTCTGTACACAGAACTCAGACCAGCCCCAGGCTGTAAGCTTCCCTACAGAGATAGCTACCCCAGCTTTCAGGCCATACCCCTCCCCGTTTTCCTGCAAGGTCAAGTGCCCAGCTCACACTCTTTTCTACTGCTCACTTCCTGCTCTCTCCCCAGGTTCCTTTCAGGGGCGTTTGTCCCCACTTGAGATTATATCACAAAATTCAGTTGGGGCTGCTTTAACCTCTGACTTCTCCATCGTTGACCCACTTCCACAAGGGCCCCAGTGAGATACAGTCAGGAATGGCTTCCCTTGGTTCACATTGGAGACTGGGAATGCCTGCAAGGCCCTTCCCACTGTTGCTTCTACTTTTATATTTTATGCCACTTTGTAAATTTGATCCGGCTCTGGATAGGGTTAAGGTCTTTTTCTGTGGCCTGAATTTTCAGATTCCCCAGTGGGGATGGACTCAGAGGCATACTCTCCCCTTTCACACTCTGAGCACTTTCAGTTTTTCACCTGTCTCATGGAGTAGGCTGCAGCCTGCCACTTGTTTCAAAGGGTCTGTGGATTTTTTGATTTTTCTATTAAGTTCCTGCGTTGGTTCTTGGTTAAAAAAAAATTCAGAGTTAATCTCTACCCACTATTTTGTCCTTTCAAGTGGTAGAGGCAAGCTAACACTGCCTCCAATCTGCCATTTGGAAAAAATAAAAAATGAAAATATGAGGGTTCGTATTATGAAGCGATGTTGGATTTTATTGAATGGTTTTTAGGAGTCTGTTGAGATGATCATACGGTTTTGTTTTTAGTTCCATTGATGTGGTGAATCACATTTATTGAGTTGTCTATGTTTAACCATCCTTGCATCTAAGGAATAAAGCTCATTTCATCATGGTGAATTGTCTTTTGGTCTGCCGCTGAATTTGGTTTGCTAGTATTTTGTTGAGGAATTTTGCATCTATCTTTATTAGGGATATTGGCCTGTAGTTTTCTTTCTTTTTGTATTATGTCCTTGTCAGCTTTGGGTATCAAGATGATACTGGTTTCATAGAATTCCTTTTCCTCAGTTTTCTTGAAATAGTTTCAGTATGATTGGTACCAGCTCTTTTTTTGTATATCTAGTAGAATTCAACTGTGAATCCATCTGGTCTAGGGCTTTTGTTGGTTGCTAGGCTTTTTATTACTGATTCAATTTCATGACTTACTATTGGTCTGTTCAGGGTTTCAGTTTCTTCCTGGTCCAGTCTTGGGATGTTGTGTGTTTACAGGAATTTATTCATTTCCTCTAGATTTGCTAGTTTTGCACATAGAGATCTTCATATCCAGTTATCTCTGGGAATCTTTTGTATTTTTGTGGCATCAGTTGTGATATCATTTTGGATTGTGCTTATTTGGATCTTTTTTCTTTGTTAATCTAGCTAGCGGTCTATCAATCTTATTTTTCAAAGAACCAACTTTCTTTTTGATCCTTTGTATGGCTTTTTGGTCACTATTCTGTTCAGTTCTCTTATTTTAGGTATTTCTTTTCTTTTGCTAGATTTTTATTTAGTTATTTTTCTAGTTCCTTTAGCTGTGGCATTAGGTTAATTTGAGATCTTTCTATCTCTTCTCAATGTAGGCATTTAGTAGTATAAACTCCTTTTAGCACTGCTTTTGCTGCATCCCAGAGGTTTTGGTGTGTTGCATTTCTGTTTTTATTTGCTTGAAATAATTTTTTCATTTCTGCCTTAATTTTGTTTTTTACCCAAAAGTTGTTCAGAAGCAACTTGTTTAGTTCTCATGTATTTGTGTGGTTTTGAGAGTTCCTTTTGGTATCAATTTCGAATTTTATTCAACTGTGGTCCAAGAAGATGCTTGGTGTGACTTTGATTTTTCTTTTTTCAATTTATGAGACTCGCTTTTTGGCTGAGTATGTGTTTAATTGTAGAGTATGTTCTTTGTGTAGATGAGTAAACTGTATATTTGTGGATTTTAGGTGGGGTATTCTATAGATGTCTATTAATCCCATTGGTCAAGTATCCAATTTAAGTCCAGAATGTCTTTGTTAGTTTTTTGCCTTGATGATTATCTGATTCTGTGAATGGGGTGTTGAAATCTTTCACTATTATTGTGTGGCTGTGTAGCTGTTTTGTTAGGTCTAGTTGTAATTGTTTTATAAATCTAGGTACTTCATTGTTGGGTGCATGTATATTTAGAATAGTTAGCTCTTCTTGATGAATTTAACCCTTTATCATTATGTAATGCCCTTCTTTGTCCTTTTTTATTGTCTTTGGCTTAACATCTGTTGTATCTGATATAGGAATAGTACCCCCTTTCTCTTTTTTTATTTTTCATTGGCATCATCTTTATAGGCTCAATGTAAAGAGATAAAGGTCATGCCAATGAAAAATAAGAGATGGATCTCTTGAATACAGCAGAAAGTTGGGGCTCATTTTTTAAATCAAATTTAACACTCTATCTTTTATGTGGAGCATTTAGGCTGTGTATATTCAACCTGATATTGATATATGAGGTTTTGTTTCTGTAACAGTGTTGTTAGCTAGTTACTTTGTAGTCTTGAATGTGTTACTTTATAGGATCTGTGGGTTTTGTACTTTTTTTGTGCTTTTGTGGTACCAAGTGTTGTTCTTTATTTTCATGTTTAGAACTCTCTTAAGCACTTCTTGTTGGGCCAGACTGGTGGTGATGAATTTTCTTAACATTTGCTTTTCTTGGAAAGAAATGAAGCTTAACTTAGCAATACATGAAATCCTTGTATGTCTTTTCTTTAAAAATGCTAAAAATAGGCCCCCAATCTCTTCTGACTTGTAAAGTTTCTACTGAGAAGTCTGTTGTTTGTCTGACAGAATTCCCTTTGTAAATAATTTAGCCCTTTTTTCTAGCTGCTTTTAAGATTTTTTTTTCACATTGACCTTGGATAATCAGAATACTATGTAACTTTGGGATGGCTGTCTTGTATATCATCTTGCAGCTGTTTTCTGAATTTCCTATAGCTGCATGTCAACCTCTAGCAAGATTGGGAAAATTTTTCTGAATTACACCCTCAAATAGGTTTTCTAAATTGCTTTTTGTTTTTCTCTCTCAGAAATGAAAATAAGTCATGAGCCTGGTTGCTATACATAATCCCATATTTCTTTAAGGTTTTGTTTTTTAAAATTGTTTTTTCTTTGATTTTTGTCTGAGTGGGTTGATTTGAAAGTCTGGTCTTTAAGCTGTGAAATTCTTTCTTCTTATTGGTCTAGTCCGTGGTTAAGATTTCCAGTGTATTTTGAAATTCTTGTAATGCATTTTTCTATTCCAGATCTGTTTGGTTCTTTTTTAATATAGCTATGTTGTCTTTCATATCTAGATCATTTTTCTGGTGTCTTTGCATTGAATTTCAGCTTCCATGAGGATCTCATTGAGTTTTCTTGACATCTGTATTCTCAATTCTATATCATCATTTCAGACATTTCAATCTGGTTGGCCTTCATTGCTAGAGATCTAATGTGATCCTTTGGAGGTGAAGAAACACTGGCTTTTTGTAGAGTTTTTGTGCTGATTCCTTTTCATCTGAGAGAGCTGATGTTTATTTTTTAAAAACTTTACTTTCATTTTAATGGGCTTTTTGATTTTTTATTCTTCTTTCCCTTGAGGGTATGGCTGTGTTATAGTTGTATATGATCATTTCTCTTCATTTCTGCATGCTTTCAGAGGGCCAAGGTTTTGCATGGGTTCTTTGGTTACAGATAGGTTCATGCAGTCATTTTCTCAGATGCTGCTTGCAATGATGCATTTTTGTTTGGTTGTGTAATTCAAGCTGCAGTCTGGTAGATAGTGCTTAAGAGTAAGAGCCAGCAGGTAGGCTTTTACTTAATGCATGCTTGCTCACCCTCTGCAGGACTGGAGCTGCCGTAAAGGCATGAAAAGCTCTCTCTCTTAGCATGTACTTGGCTTTCAGTTGGGAGTGGGGCTGCCAAAGCGTCAGGGAATTTCTCTCCCCTAGTCAAGGGAAGCCGTGAGAGACTGTACCGGGAAGAACGGTGCATTCCAGCCCAGATACCATGCTTTGCTACAGTCTTCACAACTAGCAGACTAGGAGAGTCCCTACAGTGCCTATACC
This sequence comes from Cacajao melanocephalus, assembly GCA_963573385.1. Taxonomy (NCBI): domain Eukaryota; kingdom Metazoa; phylum Chordata; class Mammalia; order Primates; family Pitheciidae; genus Cacajao; species Cacajao melanocephalus. The sequence goes on along the minus strand of CAUYLG010073780.1, from coordinate 1,935 downwards.
AGCAGAGCCCTGAGTTTTAAGCACATAACTGGGTGGCCGTTAAGGGAGACACCAAGCCAAAGGCAGGAGTTATTTTTTTCATACCCCAGTGGCACCTGAAATACCAGTGAGAGAGAACCCTTCCCTCCCCTGGAAGGGGGGTTAGCCAGGGAGCCAAGTGGTCTGGCTTAGTGGGTCCCACCCACATGGAGCCCAGCAAGCTAAGATCCACTGGCTTGAAATTCTTGCTACCAGCATAGGCCTCTGCGACCAGACTGCCCTCTCTGGGCAGGGCATCTCTGAAAAAAAGGCAGCAGCCCCAGTCAGGGACTTATAGATAAAACCCCCATCTCCCTGGGACAGAGCACCTGGGGCAAGGGGTGTCTGTGAGCACAGCTTCAGCAGACTTAAACGTCCCTGCCTGACAGCTTTGAAGGGAGCAGTGGTTCTCCCACCACAGCGTTTAAGCTCTGATAGGGGACAGGTTGCCTCCTCAAGTGGGTCCCTGTCCCCTGTGTATCCTCACTGGAAGACACCTCCCAGAAGGGGCAATAGATATCTCATACAGGAGAGCTCTGACTGGCATCTGGTGGGTGCCCTTCTGGGATGAAGCTTCCGGAGGAAGGAATAGGCAGCAATCTTCACTGTTATGCAGCTTCTGCTGGTGATACCCAAGCAAACAGGGTCTGGAGTGGACTGCCAGCAAACTCCAGCAGAGCTGCAGCAGAGGGGCCTAGTAGAAAGAAAACTAACCAACAGAAAAGAATAATATCAACCTCGACAAATACGATGTCAACTCAGAGACCCCATTAGAAGGTCTCCAACATCAAAGAACAGAGGTAGATAAATCCAGGAAAATGGGGAGAAACCAGCACAAAAAGACTGAAAATTCCAAAAACCAGAATGCCTCTACTCCTCCAAAGGATCACAACTCCTCCCCAGCAAGGGAACAAAACTGGACAGAGAATGAGTTTGATGAATTGACAGAAGTAGGCTGCAGAGGTGCGCAATAACAAACTCCTCTGAGCTAAAGGAGCATGTTCTAACCAACGGAAGGAAACTAAGAACCTTGAAAAAAGGTTAGATGAATTGTTAACTAGAATAACCAGTTTAGAGAAGAATATAAACGACCTGATGGAGCTGAAAAACACAACAAGAGAACTTCATGAAGCCTACACAAGTATCACTACAGAATTGATCAAGCTGAAGAAAGGATAGTAGAGAGTGAAGACCAACTCAGTGAAATAAAGTGAGAAGACAAATTAGAGAAAAAAGAGTTAAAAGAAATGAACAAAGCCTCCAAGAAATATGAGACTATGTGAAAATACCAAATCTGTGTTTTATTGGTGTACCTAACAGTGACAGGAAGAATGGTACCAAGTCAGAAAACACTCTTGAGGATATTATCCAGAACTTCCCCAACCTAGCAAGGCAGTTATCATTCAAATTCCAGAAACACAGAGAATACCACAAAGCGGGGAGAGAGATCCAAGATGGCCGATTAACAACAGCTCAGGATCGCAGCTCCCAGTGAAAGTGCGGAGAGCGAGTGGACGCCGCACTTCCAGATGAATTTTTGTTGCCCACAGACTGGGAGATTCCCGGTGGAGGAGCCACACGGATCGCCAGCGCGACTTTTTTGGCCGGCGCGGCTATTTTGCCGGTGCCCCGGCATGGCGCTTCTCGGTGCGGAGTATACGGGACGGGGTGCCCTTTGAGTCTGGCTCGGCTGGTCCCATCCCCACAAGGAGAACAGCAATTGGAAGCGCTGAGGACTGAGACTTTCACAGTAAGCACAGCTAAACTGGGAAGGTCCAGCCCTGTGGGGAAGGGGCGTCCGCCAAAGGAAAACTAAGAAACAGAAAAAACTTCATCACCGGGCGGAGAGATCCAAGATGGACGATTAACAACAGCTCAGGATTGTAGCTCCCAGTGAAAGCACAGAGAGCGAGTGGA